>PVJX010024986.1:0-27469 GCA_004027295.1 Dolichotis patagonum | reverse complement strand
AACAACCTTTTAGGCACAGCGCCAATTCTGACTCCACCTCCTTTGTTTTCTTCCTTTACAGGGCTAATGATATTTTCCCACATGGAGGTAATTCTTGTAGGACCACCACTCCTCTTTCAGAATGGTTGGTGGAAGGCACCTTGAAAACAGCTTTTCTGTGTTCTTACACTAAAACAAGGCAGCCTCAGCATCCGGCTCCTCCCCGGCACACATTACATGCTCGTTTTTTGATTTTTAAAGTTTTAAATAGAAAAAATAACACATAACAATAAAACAGTTTTGAAACAGGCAAGTGGGACTGTGACAATCATCAAAACATTGAGCATTGCTGTATCTCCAGTAGTTGTTCAGAGTAGAAGATAGAGGCATGAAACATTGTCCAGAAAATTACTAGCACAAAACTTCCCCTCAGTAAACCCAGAGAAACCAGCTGTATAACTATTTTGACTGTTTTGTGTGTGTATATACACTTTTTTCCTTTTGCTTTCCTTCCTTCCCCTTTCTACCATCACAGTTTTTTTTTGTTTTTTGTTTTGTTTGTTTGTTTGTTTTTGGTTTTTGGTACCGGGGAATCAAACTCACGGCCTCACACTTACAATGCAGGCGCTTATGCCACTGAGCTAAATCATCAGCCCCCCCCCTTTCCACAGTTTTTTCCACATTCTCAATATTTATTGTACATTTTGGATCTTTTTTACTTTTTCAGATCCTCACACTAGTGAGACAACACAATGTTTACACTTGTGAGTCTGGTTTATTTTACTTACAAGTATGCTTTCCAGTTGCATTCATTTTTATGAGAAATGTGAGTTTGGATATATATATATATATATATATATATACATATATATTTTTTTTCTTTTATCTATCTCTTGGTTAATGAATATTTGGGTTGTTTTCAAGTTTTAGCTATTACAAATTGTGCTTGCATAAACATGGGTGCATATATATGGTTGTGGTATGATGTTTTTAACTCTTCTGAGAATATAAACCAGAAGGGGAATAGCTGAGTTGAATTGGACCTCTAATCCTAGTTTTTTAGGAATCTGTACACTGATTTCCACAGTTGTTGCACCAGTCTACACTCCCACCAACAGTGGGAGAAGGGTTCCTTTCTCTCCACAGCACCTCCAGCATTTGTTATTGGTTGATTTTTTGATGACTGCTTTGTCTATGGGACAAATGGCTATAAATTTTTCCCACCCTGTGGGTTGTCTTTTCACTTTGTTGGTGATTTCTTTTGTTGAACAAGGAAAGATCCCATGTGTTGATTCTTTGCTGTATTTCCTGTGTGGTCTGGGTTGTGATTCTTTTTGACTTTAGTGCATAGTGATAGATATGGGTCTAGTCTTCAGCATGTAGAAAGCCAGTTTTTTTCAGCATCATTTGTTAAAAATACTTTCTTTCTTCCAGCGAACCATTTAACTCTTTTGTCAAAGATAAGGTTGTTGAGTGTGTTCGTAGATACATGTGCATCTTCTATTCTGTTGCACTGATCCTCAGAGTTTTTTTTCTCAATACCATGCTGATTTTATCACAGTAAGTTTGTAGTATAATTTCAGGTCCAGGATTATACTGTTCCCTGACTTGTTTTTGCTGCATAGAATTTCTTTTGCTATTCTAGGTCTCTTCTGGTTCCAAATGAATTTTAGTAATATTTTCTCTGGTTCTGGGAGATATGTTAATGGTATTTTGCATTAAATTTATATAACAGTTTTGCAAGTATGGCCATTTTCACTATGTTGATTCTTCCTATCCATAAACAAGGGGTATCTTTCTATATTCTGATATCTTCTTCAATCTCCTATTTTAGAGTTCTATAGTTTTCAATATATAGATATTAAACATATTTTGTTAGATGTATTCCTAAGTATTTCATTTTTTCTTGATGGTAAATTGTGTGGTTTTCCTAATTGCTCTCTCTGTGAGTTTGTTGCTTGTGTACAGGAATGCTACATATTTTTGAGGGTTGAGTTTGTATCCAGCTACACTAATGAATGTGGTCATTAAATCTATAAGTCATTTGGTGGAGCTTTTGGGTCTTCTAAATAGAACACTGTGCCATCTGTAAATAACGATAATTTAACTTCTTCTTTTCCTATTCCTTGTATTTATTTCTTTCTCTTGTCTAATTGCTCCAGCTAATGCTTCCAGGACTCTATTGAATAGGAGAGGTGATAGTGTACATGCTTGTCTTGTTCCTGATTTTAGAATGAAAGCTTTCTGTTTTTGACCATTCAATGTGATGTTAGTTGTTGGTTTGTCATAGATGACTTTTATCAGATTAAAAAAAATTCTCTGTTCCAATTTTCTGTAGGATTTTTATTATGAATTCGTGTTGGTTTGTTCACAGGCTTTATTTAACTCCAATATATCTTTGTTGATTTTGTGTCTAGTTAATCTATTTGTAAGAGTGGGGTATTAAGTTCCCTCACTACAATTATGTTAGTGTTCATTTGGTTATTCATCTGGTAATATTTACTTTTTGTAGTTGTGTGCACTAGCATTTGGTGCACATATGTTTATTATTGTTATCTCTTCTTCTTTGACTTTTCTCTTAACAGGTATGTGGTGACCGTCCTTATTTTTTTGATAAATTTTAGCTTAAAGTTTACACTATCTGTAAAAGGAAAAGATACCCTTGCTTTTTTCTGGGTTTCTGAGGCATAGAGAATTGTTTTCCATCCTTTGACTTTTAGTCTATGAATTTCTTTTTGGTTTAAGTATGTTTCTTGAATGCAGCATACTGATGGGTCTTATTTCTTAACCCATTATATTAGTCTGTGTCTTCATTACTTTTCACTCATCTCTGAGACAAAATACCTGACACCCAAAGTTAGGGAAGGAAAGGCTTGTTTCTTTCAGTTCTTGGAGGTTTCACTCCATACTCAGTTGGCTCCAAGGCAGTATGGCATGGTGGGCCTGCCCTTCATGGCCACTGCAAACAGCAAAAGCAAGAGCAAAAGCAAAAGAGGAAGACCAGCCTTCTTCCTGCCCATCCCCCTGGGTGAATGAAACACTCACACCACCAATCTGAGTGCTAGATAATGAACCAATCACAAATGCTAGATTCAGTAACTTCTATGATTAAATGAGGCTTTGAGGGAACATTTAAATAAACCACATGATCTGTGTCTTTTGATTGGTGAGTTGATACCATTTACATTAATGGTTATAACTGATGTGTATTGGCTTATCTTTTTTTATTGTAAAGGAAATAGAACAGTAAAATGAAACAAAACAAAACAGTGATAGGATGGTAGAAAATCCATAATCATTACTATATTGCATATTGTTATCCTCTAAATAGTTGCTCAAGTTACTGGTCCCAGGCTTCTACAGTCAGTCAATCAACAACAGGTTGTTTCCCTACTTCAGTTTTCATATCAAACTGTATTGTGTTCAGTTGCTTATGGGGGATAGGACAGTAGGCAGAGGCGGCTTCCTTGCTAGTTCTCACAAGCCAACAGGACCACTGCCAGCACATGGTGAGGCCTCATGGCTTCCTTGCTGTTTCTCCCAGGCCAGCAGGGCCTCCACTGGCACATACAGAGGTGGGGTCTGCATGGTTTCCTTGCTGCTTCTCCCCAACCAGCAGGACCTCTGTTGGCAGAGGCAGATTCCTGAATTATCTCTCTCCGTGGGCTTCAAGTCTGTCAGATCCTTTCTGTGCCCATGGGACCCATCTCCCTCCTCCTTTTCTTCGTCATGTTGCTTCATTCCAAGGTATAGACACCAAAACTTGGAGAGGTTCTTTCTCTGCTGATCACTACTCTACCATTTTCCCAGAAGTCTTCTGGTTATGTTTTTCATGTTATTTTCCTGTTTTTGTTTTCCTGTCTTTTTCCTCTACTCAACTGCTTGTCCTATCTAGTGACTTCTATCTGTTGGTGTTCTTATGTTTATAGCCTTTGTTATCTCTTTCGAATATATCCTTCAGAGCATTCTGTACAGCTGGTTTGATGGTCATAAATTTCTTCAATTGTTTTTTGTCATGAAAGTATCTAATTTTTCCCTTGATTTTGAAAGACAGTTTTGTAGGGTACATAAATCTGGGTTCAAGATTGTTTTCTTTTAGGGCTTAAAATACCTCCATCCAGGCTCTCCTTGATGTGAGAGTTTGTGTTGAGAAGTCTTCTGTGATTCTGGTGGGATATGCATAATAGGAGATATTTTTTTCTTTTGTCCTGCTGTCTTTAATATTTTCTTCTTGTGTTGAATTTCTGTAATCTTGATTATTTTGTGCCTTGGTGTAGATTTATTTGGCCGTGGATATTTGGAGTTTTATATGCTTCATTTGGTCGTATGTCAAATTCATTATCCATGCTATGGAAGCTTTCCACCATTATTATCTGAAGAAGTTTTTAATGACATTTGTGCTGTCTCCAGCCTTCTCACTGACTCCAGTCAATTATGCTTTCCTTCATTGATTTGTTATGTAACTGTTGGATTGGTTCTTTGTGGTCCCTCGTAATTTTAAAGATATCTTTCTTTCCCTGTTCACTACTCACACTCCTGTCTCTAGGTCTGATAGTCTATCCTCACCTTCATTCAATCTGTTGTCTATATTTTAAATGTAGTTTTTAGGCCTGGGGATTTAGCTCAGCAGTATAAGCGCCTGACTGGCAAGCGCATGGTTGTGAGATTGATAACCAGTACCAAAAAAAGAGGAGTTTTTAATCTCCTGGATTCCTGTTTGGATCTGTTTCATTGATTCCATTTCTTGTTTATGTTGAGCATTCTTGGTTTCCATCATTTTCCTAAAACTTCCTCTTTTTTTATGTGTGTCTGCTTTAATTTCGTTCATTTTGATTGTCATTTCTTTCTGTATCTTAGATATAATTTTTTCTATGACCTCTTCCATTTGTTTTTTCCCTTCTTCTGCTATCATTTCAGAGGGTTCCAGTGGTTGGCTTCTGATTTACTCTATCTCATTGTGCTCTGGACTTGTGGATAGGCTGGGAATCTGAAGTTGCATTTTGCTGCTGTTGCTGCTGCTGCTTCTTGTCATTTTCTATTTTTTTATTTTATTTTGATTTTTGTTTTGGTGCTTGTAGATTTCCTACATTAGATAGTTTTATTCCTTTTGTCAAGGTTTTTCCAGGTGATGTCAGCTCCTCAGGGATGTCATGTAGATATAGGTGGTTCTTGGTTTTTCTGTCAATCCCAAGAACCTACCTTCCCAATATACTAAGAATGTGAAGTTGCTATCTTTTGACTCAAGGCCCATTCCTTTGGTTCTGGACTATGGTGATGTTTACGACCCCTTGCAGTCTCACTGTTGTCATACATGGAAGAAAAAGTTGATTATAATAAGAATGGCATTTTGGTTAAAATAGTACAGTTAGCAATAACAATATACTGAAGCACAGATTGACTACTAACTGAGGTAACTATTGCCTGATATAACTGTTAACCATAGGAGCAAGCTCTATGGTTATATAATATATAATTTATACCAGGAACTTGTATACAGCATTTGTCCATTTAGCAGAGTGGTTTTACCCTGTTGTACAGGGGTATTTAAGAGTGGTTGGGATGTGGAAGGGAGTGTGGAAATAGCTGACTAAAGTAGTAGCAAATTTTGTGGGCATAACATGATCATCCATGTTTTGGGTAATTGTAGGATACAAGAGGTAGGGATTAGAAGAGAAAGCCTAAGAGTACGGAATTAACCAGAAAGAAAAGAGACATTGTTTACCCACATGAAAGTCTCATAAAATCAAGCAAGATAATTAATGAAGAGGGGAAGAGGATGAGTGCAATCATACAAAGGGAAAGTTTAGGTATGTAAATTGTGAACAAGAGAGAAGGTAGAATAGAGAAGAAAAAGAAAAAATGGGAAAAAGAAGTTTAAAAAAGGAATAATAAATTTTCACACTCAGGAAAAAAACCCAAACATACAGAAAGAAAAACAAAACAAGGGCCAAACAGAATGGAGAGAAAAGAAGAAACAAAAAAGCCCCACACAAACAAAAAAATTACAACAACAACAAAAAAATAAAAGTAAACAGCAGAACAAAACACACTAACCCAGTGGACTACCAAGAAGAAACTCATGAGACAAAATAAAAGTAGAGATTCCTCTAGAGTCTATAGTTGTGTCGTAGGCTCAAGTATGATCTTGCAATGTGTAATCTAGCCAAGATTGCAGGTAGGATTGTCTCTGGATTTGGGGGATGGGATTAGTTTTCTGGGCTTAGAGTACTTTCCAGCTGTTTAAAAAAGAAAAAAGACAAGAAATGAGACAAGTAGGGAAAAGAAAATAAGGAAAGAAAAATAAGAACCAAGGAAAAGAAAAGAAAAGAAAAGAAAAGAAAAGAAAAGAAAAGAAAAGAAGGTAGCTCTTCTACCTTCTTTGCTTCACTTCTATTTATCATGTCTTTGTCTCCAAGCACAAAGCTGGTTCACCTAACTTACTACCAGCTGGCTGACACTGTTACTGTTGCTTCAGACTTTCCTGCATCACTCATCTTGCCTGTCCATCATGTGCACTCTAGCCAGGGTCCTACTGTGTCACTGACTTTCTTATTGCTCTCTGGTCCTTGAGTCCCATTATTGTAAGGGGCAAGAGTCCATCTTGGACCCTTTTCCTGTCAGTCTCAGCAGCTCTGTGTCAACAGAGTGAGCAAGAGCCCCTCTTGGACCCTCATCCTGCCAGTTGCCACAGCTCCAGGTCAATCAAGATGAGTAAGACTGGGTCAGACTTATTTTTCCAATGAAATATTTGAAATATAGATAGATAAATAGATAGATAGATACAGATAGATAGATGATAGATATAGTGAGTCACTGGCTCCAGCCACACCACAAACTCCACAAAGTAACTCATGGACTGTATATGCACCATGAAGAAAAAGAATTTTAAGAGACAATCAAAGAAGAAATGAACATAGAGATTTTTCAAATGGGAAAGGGGCCAAGAGTTGGAGGGAACAAAGAGGAATTAGAGGAAAAGGGCACAAATAATTAAGATGTGTTATGTGCATGTACAAAATCCCCACAAGGAATATAATCATTGTGTACTGCACACATTTACTAATAAAATAATTTTAAAATGAAATGCTTATTAGACATAGCTGTGAATATATTTATTTATGTACATTGATGATTGTACACTAATTTTCTATCCAGTAAGTCCCCTACTCAGGAATGAGTTCCATTCTGGGAGAACGTTCATAAACTGGATTTACTCATAAGTCCAAGAGAGACTTATACACCACTGACGCAAATATACAATGTATATTGCTTTGTACTTCCTAATGGTACCATCTACATCAGCACTGCTTTGGCTCTTGCTTCCAGACATCCTGGGCTCTGATGGGGCACTGTAATACTGTATACTATGGAACTGTACAATAAACACACAGCAGCAGAACTGTGACAATGTCCGGCAGACAGGTGAGACATTCGTGATTTGTTTGTACCTACCAATATTCATAATGGGAGGTACATTCATGTCTGAAAGTTCACACCTTGAACGTTTGTAAGTCAGGGACTTACTGTACTATCAGTGTGAGCATTGTTTGTCAGTATGTTGCTCTTTCGACAGTTAAATGCCACAACCATTCCTGCACAGAGGGAAAGTCAGACTCAACTTATTCAACTCAACACCTTATGTCTTCTTATCACGATGATATTACTTACTCTGAGAACCACCTGGTCTGTGCTTCAATGAGTTGATATTTACCAAAGGAGAGTACTTATTTTATGTTTGTGCAAGGTGCATTAATCTATTTTAGGAAGCATAAGAACATGATGCCTCTTCATGGTTGATGTTCACATCCCAGACCGAATTGTTTAAACAAAAGGAAAGATCTGACCTTGACATTGGCAAAGCTAAATAACTTTATAAATGTAATTTTATAAATGTAAAGGTTGAAATGTGAATGAGAAGAGAGGACACCACTGTGGGGACAGCTAGCCTCCAGAATTCAACTTTTACAGTAGTTGAAGGGTGTATAATTATGTCTCTGGGAGGACCTGGAGGGGAGAATCCTGGAAGTCTATTTCAGGTAACCTTTAGACAGCCACAATTGTCCTTAAGAAGAAAGTTGAGAACTGAATATTACTTTTCTGGGTCATTTATTGTAACTATTTTGTATGTCTTTTATATAGAATTCTACAGCTCCCCGCTTCTGTTCTCATGAGCCAAGACTTCAGATAACTTTCTTGGGGGCATCACACCACGATCATTTCTTCTGCACCAACAACATTTTAAAAGATGAAACTTGCTTCATAGACCATGAATCAAATGCCTTTATGCTTCTGACTCATCTGCCTGTGCTTTTTGAGATTTTCACGCTGCCTACATGTTTGTAAGGATGCAGACAGATGAACAGCACTTCCCACTGTGAGTGAACTGTGTGAGCCCTAGGTAATACAAATAAGTCCAAGCAATGTGATTATTTTCAGAGAAGGACTCACAATGAAAGCCATCCAGGGCACCAAATTATGCCCAGAGAAGCCTGCACTACATAATAAGTTCAAGGTCAGCCTGAACTGCATCGTGAGACTCTGTCTCAAAAAGACCAAAAACAAATAAATAGAGCAGGGCTGGGGGTGTAACTCAGTGAAACAAATACTTGCCTGGCAAACACAAGGTCCTGAGTTCAATTCCCGGTACACGCCCCTCACTCACTAAAAGTGACTCCAAAAAGTAGAGTACCATGAGACCTCTGTCCTATTACTACCACCATGCAGTGCCCTAGGGTAAAAATTTTAAAATGGACTTTTGATCTTTCTGCCCTCAATTGCTGTGTCAGTCCTTTCTTTCTTCTGCTGTGTCCATCTCAAGTCCTCTTTCCAGCTTCCTTCCAATGTGCAGAAAGATAATCGCTGGTGCTGTGCAAGGGGCTAGACTAAGCTTCCATCTCTGAGCAATCTTCAGATTTCCCCTGGAGACTCCAAAAGGTTGCAGAGTCACCAGATCTTGCAGAAAGCAAGCCCTGCTCCTGTATTGGGAACTGTGCTCTAAGGAGGAGGGACCTTTCTGTACTTGGTCTCCACTTTTCTGAGGCCAGACCTAGGGAAAACAGAAATATGAAAATAAGCTTAAAAACTAAGCAAGCTCAAATGTCTGTACATTAACATTTGACAGTGTGTCACTGTCTTGAAATAAGTCATCATAAAGCCAAGTCAAGAGCAGATACAATTTACAGATGTCACAAAATACATTTCTATAAACAGAAAAGCAAGCAGGATGGGGAGAGTTCTTAATACTCCACATTTTACTAGCTGTTAATATTTATTCACTTCTGATTTCCCTAAGATTATCCCTTTGTGATCTGCATACATTTAAATTGCCTTTGACTATCCCAAGCTATCCTTACTACCAGGAAGCAACAAAAGATATGCAAGAAGACTTCTCTAGGTATTAGAAATCTTAAAAGGATGAGAAATAGTGCTTTACAACCTCAAAACTTGTATTGGATTTTTTGTATTAGTATAGAGTTGCAATATATAGAGATTATATTTTCTTTGGATGTTTCTTGCTTAAACATATTGGTCTTGATCATCTTTACTGATTCTATAGCCCCACCCTCCTCTCTGCTTTATTTTTCACATCCCCTTCCCATCTCCATCGTCTACCTCCCTTTTTCTTAACATGTGTTTCTATTTTGGTCTTTGAATTACTTGTATCTTTAGGTTCTCTCGTCTTGTAGAGACCATATTTAAACTTCTGTGATTGACTTATTTTACTTAGCAAGACCCATCCATTCTCATGAAAGTAACTCAAATGTATCCTGTATGCTTACGTAGTACTCCATTGTGCATAAACGCATTCTATTTATCCGTTCATCATTACTCATATAGAACACTTCCTTCTTGTGACCTGTGCTGCTACAAACATGGATGTGCTTGTATTACTGTAGTATGATTTTAGATTTCATTAGACTATATTCAGGAGACATAGCTGGGTCAAATGGAGTTTCTATTTGTGATTTTTTGAGAAATCTTCACACTGATTTCCCAAGTGGTGTTACTAGTTTTCTTTTCACCAGCCATGTATAAATGTCTCTTTTTCCCTGCAACCTCACCACCATTTGTTGTTTTTGAGTGTTTGACGATAGCCATTCTTACTGGAATAGGATAAAATCTCGGTGTTGCTCTGATTTACATCTCCCTAATATAAAAGATGCTGAACCTTTTTTCATGTATGTATTGGTCATTTGTGTTTCTTCTGTGAAATGTTTATTTAGATGCTCTTTTTTATTGAGATTTTAAAGTATTTTTGATTAACTAACTTTTGAGTTCTTTACATAGTCTAGATGTTAGTCATCTGTCAGAGAAATAGCTGGCAAAATTTTTCCCATTCTGTAGGTTGCCTCTTTACTCTTCTTTTTCCTTTGCTATTCAGATTTTAATTTAATATAATCTTATTTTTTGATTCTTCATATTATATATTGTGCAACTGAGATTCTGTTCCTAAAGTCTCTAGCTATTCCTATGTCTGTAAGAGTTTTACCAATTTTTCTTCCAGTAGACTCAATGTTTCTGTTTTTATATATATGTCTTTGATTCATTTTGGTTTGGTTTTAGTACAGGATGTGAGAGGGATCGAGATGAATTCTTCCACATCAAGATAGCTAGTTTTTCTAGCACTATTTGTTATCAGGCTTTTTCTCACATAATGTTATTAACACCTTTGTTAAAAGTCAGGTGGCTGGACACAATCCTAAGCACACTAAGTCATCTTATCCCTGACAAAGGGGTCAGACATGCTCACTGGAAGAAAGATAGCCTCTTTAATAGATGGTGCTGGAAAAATTGGCTTTCTCCATGCCTAAGTCTAAAAATAGGCTTATTTCTATAACCATACACTAAAGTAAAGTCAAAATGGATCAAAGATCTAAATATTAAAACAGAAACACTGAGTGTACTGGAAAAGAAAGTAGGTACAAGTCCGGGGATCAAACTCACAACCTCACACTTGCCAGGCAGGTGCTTAAGCCACTGAGCTAAATCCCCAGCCTATAAGTACAAGTCTTGAAGGCATAGGTAAAGGCAGAGAGTTCATGAACAAAATCTAAACTGCATGGAAAATACTTCAAAGAATGAACAAGTGGGATCTCATCTTGCTAAAAAGCTTTTGCACATCAAAAGAAATCATAAATACAGTAAAAATACAACCTACAGAATGGGAAAATTATAGTCAATTATTCCTCAAAGGACATCAATCTAAAACATATGAAATAATGAACTGAGGAATGGGTAAAAAGATGTGGTATTTTTATACAATGGAGTACTACTGAGCTATATAGATGGATAAATGAATAGATAAATGAATGCCACTTGAGAGTATCAGGTCCTGACCTCGATCCCCAATCTCCCAAACAAGTGTATGATGAAGGCTTAAACAAATGAGACAAGTGGTATGATTTTTTAGGGTTCCAGGAGAGTCAAAACCCTTTGGTTGAGTTCTAGACTCTGAGGGTTAAGACCAAGACTTCTCTGGACTGCCCATATTTATTAGGTCCAAAACAAAGGCTGGGGAAACTGAGGAAAGCATGGGAAATGAGCAGGATCTTGGGAGTCACTTCAAAGACTTTTCCAAGTAGTAAATTATGCCAATTTAGGAGAACTGTCTTATCTCTTGGATGACATTTATGATAGGAGTGAGACTGCAGGAGTGAGATGCCTGCAGCTGCAGTCGCTGTTTACTTAATTAGTGCTAGAGCCAAGGTGTCCTCAGCTGTGGCCTTATCTTGTCCTTTGAGAGATCTCTGGCATCACAGGCCACTACAGGCCTCAGCCAGGACCAGTGATTCATAGAGGTTCACTTACTCTGAATCAGCTTCCATTGCCAGGCAAGGGACCAAAGGGACCAAAGGGACCAGGACAGACTCACAGGAAAACATAGAAAGCCAATTAGTTAATTTTAAATCCTTCTCAGACCCGCTTCATAGTGGTCTCCAGCATGAGACTATATTCAAAAATGAAATAAATCAGACCTACATGGGTAAATGTCATGTTGTCTCCATAGTGTAAGAAACTGAAAGAGTAACTAAGATCCAAAATGTACAATAGATGTGAAATAGGGGGGAAAACATTCAAAAGCAAAGAGAAACTGGGATGGGGAGAGGGGAAAAGAAGAAAAAAGGAAAAATAGATACACATAAATATATACATATATATATATACATACATGTATATATATACATATATTGTACATGAGATAGTTAAGATGGTTATACTGCTAATTTCTATTAGTTTACTGAAAAGAAAGGTTTGTGTTTATACTGTTTGATCAATTTTTCATGCCTATATCTTGTACTTTGATATGCAATGTATTAACCAATGTTATTTTCCTCCTATCTTGTTTTGAAAATTTGTATCACTGTTTTTATTGGGGTTTTTTTCCTCTAAAAATCCAGATTGCTGAGGGTACCTGGCATTGTTTCTGCACTCCGCGTTCTATTTCATTTCCAGTACCATGCTGGTTTTTTACCTTTGCTTTACAGTGTAACATAAAGCCTGGGATTATAATGCCTCCATCCTTGATTTTTGGGCCCAAGATTACTTTGAATATCCTTTGAATACTTTGGGTCTTTTCTGTGTCCATATAAATTTTAGAATTCTTTTTTCTAATTCTCTGAAAAATTGATAATGTAATGATTGGGATTACATTAAATTTATACATCATTTTTTGAAATATGGTCATTGACAATGTTAGTTCTGCCTATCTAAGAACAGAGGACACTCTTCTATTGTCCTCTTCAATCAGTTTTATGTATCAGCCTATTTTTCATTACAGAACTGTTTCACTGCCTTGTTAGGTTAATTCTATGGTATTGGACTCTCTGAGCCTAATGTGAATGAGACTGTTTTCCTGATATCTTTCTTAGTGGGTTTGTTCTTGGTGTGTAGGAATGCTATTAATTTGGGGGTTGATTTTTTTATCCTGCCACTTGACTGAATCTGTTTATTAATTCTGAGGCTTTAAGTGGAATTCATTGAGACCTGGGCTTTTATCAGTTGGTAGTGTTTTCTTGTTTGTTTGTTTTATTTTTTTAATCACTGGCTCAATTTCATTGTCTATCATTGGGCTTCTTACAGTTTTTGTATTTTCTTGGTTCTATTTTTGTAATTCAGGTGTATCTGTGAATCTGTGTATTTCTTCTAGAGTTTCAACTTATTAGAATACAAGTTTGCAAAGTAGTCACTTTGAATCCTTTAGATTTTAGAAGTGTCCATTTCGACATCACTTTTTTGTTTCGAATTGCATTGATATGGGTCTTTTCTTACATTCTTGGTACATTTGACTTAAATTGTCTATTTTGTTGATCCTTTAAAAAAATTAGTTCTTTAATTCATTGATTCTTTTTATTGTTTTGTAGTCTCTATTTCATTTATTTCTTTTCTGATCTTTATAATTTCCTTCCATGTACCAATTTTGAATTTGAATTGTTCTTGTATTTGTAGGACCTTGAGGTACATCATTA
Source organism: Dolichotis patagonum (assembly GCA_004027295.1). NCBI lineage: Eukaryota > Metazoa > Chordata > Mammalia > Rodentia > Caviidae > Dolichotis > Dolichotis patagonum. The sequence goes on along the minus strand of PVJX010024986.1, from coordinate 14,024 downwards.
GGTTATTTATTCGGGATCTTTTTAGTTTTCTAATATGGGCATTTACAACTCACATCTCCCTCTGATGACTTTTTATTGTGTCACATGTGTTTTAGTATGTTGTACTGCCATTATCATTTGATTCTAGGTATGTTTTCATTTCTTTCCTGATTTCTTCTATGACTTGTTGATTATTCAAGAGTGTATTATTTAATATTGATATGTTTATGTACTTTCCATAGTTTCATTGCTATTGTGTTGCAGTTTCATTGCACTTCATTTGATTATGTACGTGAGATTTTTCAGTTCTGTTTTATTTATTTAAGCATGCTCTATGGCCTACTATGTGGTCCATTTTGGAGATAGTTCTGTGTGTTCCTGAGATGTGCATTCTGTTGTTGGGTTGAATCTTCTTTAGATATCTATCAAGTCTATTTCTTTGATATTTCTTTGTTGGCTTTTCATGATCTCAAATTGTATCCATTTACCCACAAGAGCCTCAAGTTTTTCCTTCCTAATAGCTGAGCAGTTCTCCATTGTATAAAAGTGTTATGTCTTTCCAACCAATCTGCAGCTGATGGGCAAGCTACCCCCACTTTTTTCTGGTTCCCTGTCACATAGAACATTATTTTCTCATCTTTGACTTTCAGTCCATAACCCTCTGTCAGATTAAATATATTTCTTATATAGAGTATCTTGATGGACCCTATCTCCTGATCCACTCTGCCTGTGTTTCTTTTTATTAGTGTATCGAGGTCATCTATGTTAGCGATTATGGCCAACCTTCTCTGCCTCATATCTTCCATGCTATTTCTCTGCTGTTGGTTGTCTACTTTTCCTCTTCATTCCACTGTCTGCCCCATTCAGTGTGCCCCCTCTGCCTCTGTTCTTGAAACCATGGTCTTTTTTCTCTCTCTCTAGCATGTCCTTCAGTATGTTTTGTAGGGTTGTATTGGTGGTCACCAACTATCCGTTTGCGATCACAAGTTGCAAACCTGTATTCAAGGTATGATAGTCTATCTTTAGTTTCTTTCAAGCAGTTTTGCCAGCTTTCAATGGAGTTTTTAATTTCCTGGTAATCTCTTTGAATTTGTTTCATGTATTCAAAATGTTTTTAATATTCTTCATCAAAGGTTTCCCACCTTTTTCTATGCTCCTCTATTCTTCCATCTGTGTCTTCTTGAGAGGTGCTTACCATTTCTTTTATTATTTTTCTTATATCTTCCTTTACTTGTATTAATATTTCCATTTAAAGTTCTTTTACAATTTCATGAAGTTGTTTCTTTATGTCAGATGCTGTTGTTTCAGAAACTGCAGATGTACAACTCCTGATCTCTTCTGTGTTTACTTCTCCTGGGCCAGAACTGCTTGGGTTAGAGGCTAGAGACTGCCTTTTGTTTCTTCCTCTTGTCATGTTCCTGGTTTCTTTCAGACAAGTGGGTAGTGGGGTCTCTGGCACTTCCTATTTTGCTTATACTTACTCTGAAGCATGCTGACTAGGGATTGCTGCTTTTCTCAATCTGCTGGTGACTACTGAAGTATAAGCAGGGGCAACCCCTCCCTTCTGAGCTGGTTAACCACTGGGAGTCTTCACCATGTTAGTGTGTGCTGCACAGGTGGGGTTGGTTAGGGATAACTTTAGGAAACCTTGGCCTTGGCTATTGGATCGCACACAGGGGCGGGACTCAGTCCAAGCAATTTTCATCAATCTGTTCTGTGCTAGGAGTGGCTGAATGAAGCCAGCTGCCATTCTGGTTCTGGGTTTATCCTGCCCAACTCCAAAATGGCGCTCAGCCAATAGTCCACTCCTGGAGGAGGACTTAGTTCCCCACACTCACCACAAGCCAGTGCAGTTCTCTGGTCTGCTGCTCCCCTCCATACCATGTCTTCCTGCCAAGGCCTTTGGGCTTGCCAACCCCTAGCTTCACTGTGACTGTGCATCTCTGGATTCCAGTGGCATTTCTTGCCCAGTGGGACTGGCTCTGGTGAAAGCGCATCTGGTTACCACCTTCTATTTAAGTTTTTCTTTTCTTTTCTTTTCTTTTCTTTTCTTCCTTTTAAAAAATTCTCTCTGTGGGCTTTGATTCTCACTTTAGTTTCTTCCTGGGTTGAGGGGATCCATTTCTTTCCTTCTGGTCTTGTCCAGAATGCTATATTCCAGTATCTGAGCTGTTTCTCTCAGAGAGGCTTTTTATTTTGCTACTTATTGTTCTGCCATCTTCCCAGAATCCCTCTTTTATGTTTCATGAAGCTGGTTGTATTGATGTCCAGAGGTATATTTACTCTTCTTGATGAATTATTCCCTTTACCAATATAAATTGACTTTTTTTGATTATCTTTGTCCACATTTTCTGGAAATAAGATAGCTACTGCTGCTTGCCTTTAGGTTCCTGTTGCATGTAATGTTATTTTCCATCCTTCAACTTTTAATCTGTAAGTTTCTTTATGGAACATGTTTTTTTGCTTACATGCAAGATACATTTAGGTTTTGGTTTTTGATTCAATATGCCAATCTGTGTCTTTAATTTGGGAGTTGAGACTCTTTACAGTGAGAGTTATTGAAAGGTACTAACTGGTTTCTGACATTGTGCTGTTTTTCTATTGCTGATTCCTATATTTTTCCCTCTTGCTTAAGTGCTTACCCTGCTTGATGTGTGCATTCCACTAGGCTCCTTGATGTTGTTGACTTCATTGACTCTCCCTTAGATATCCTTGAGTACTTTTCCAGTGCTGGAATGATCATAAATTTCTTAAAGTGCTCTTTGTTATCAATTTTGCAAGGCTTATTTTCTATTGAGAACCCTGGAATAGCCTACAGACTGTTTTGTATGATTAATTTGTTGAATTTATTTAATCCCACCTAAAGTATGTGAGTTACATGCCATTATCTCCACCTTACAGATAAGGAAACCAATGCTTTTTTGAATACCACACAGTGGCAGAGATGACATTTAAATACAGGTCTACCTATGTCACAGCCCATGACTTCTCAAGGTTTTGAGACTGTGATTCAACAGATAAGCAGTGATTGGGAGAATGGAATCTGGTTTTTGAGTATTAAATTCAGAAAGATGACTCATCCTGCATTTCCCCTGATATTATAATCTGTGTCTATCTGTCCCCATCACAGTAATTCATGGCTTATAATTCAATTTATACTAGTTATTGTTTCTTTGCTTTTTGAGTCTTGTATTTTTAAAATTTTATTTATTTATTTATTTGTTTGTTTGTTTATTTGGCTATAGAAGGCCTACTCATGCAATGGAATCTTTTTAAAAATTAATTAATTAAATTTTTTTGGTATCAAGGGTCGAACTCATCCTTGTCCATTTGTGAATTTTTCATATTCTGTACATCATAATTTGAGTAATGAGTCACGTGCTTAATATTAGGTAATAATTTGCTGACTGATTCACAGCAACCCTAATAAAGTTACTTTGACAGAAACACAAGTGTTTCACAGCAGGATAACTCATCATTGAGCTCAGATTCTTTTTCCGTACAGAATAAAAAGTTTGTCCCATGAGTTAAAATTTGTATGCATAAGAATTAGAGTAGGTGAAATCATAGTGAATGCTTTTTTGAGTTTATTCTTAATGCTTGTTTGGGTTTTTTGAGGGGTACTAGGAATTAAACTCAATACCTCAGGCCTTCCAGGCAGGCATTGTACCCATTAATGTTTATAAAGTGGAAAAACTCCCTCGTCTATCTGATGAGACTTGATTCTCTATTCCAATCTCTTTCTCTTTCTCTTCTGATGTAAACCTCTATCCTTGATCTCTCTGGCTCTCTTTCTCCCTGTTACATACTGAAATTCACTTTTTAAATATACAGTTTTAAAGACTAAAATATCAAAGTTTTTTTTTTAATCGGTACCAGGGATCAAACTCATGACCACGTGCTTGCAAGGCAGACACTTATGCCACTGAGCTAAGTCCCCAATATCAAAGTTTTTACTGAAGGAAAAAATGTTTATCCAACCAATTATAGGCATGATGTAACTTATGGCCATCAAACCAGCTCTATAGAATGCTCTGAAGGATACATAAGAAAGAGGTAACAAAGCCATAAACATGAGAACATCAACAGAAAGAAGCTTCCAGTCAGGGCAAACATTAAATAGAGGAGAAAGACAGGGAACCAAATGACAGGAAAGCAACATGTAAAAGATAAGCTAATCCATATCAGGTATAGCCATCAATATAAATGGCCTCAACTCACCCACCAATCAAAAGAAATGGACTGGTAGAATTAATCAAGAAACACAATTCAACAATATGCTGCATTCAAGAAAGAAAGCCATAGACTAAAACGATGGAAAACAACACTCCATGCTACAGAAACAGAAAAAAGCGGGAGTGTCTATTGTATTTACAGATAAAGTTTACACCAAAACTGACCAAAAGACTAAGAAGGTCACTACATACTTATTAGGTGTAAACTCCAAGAAAAAGAGATAATAATTATAAACATATATGCTCCAAGCACCAGTGCACTCAATTATATAAAACAAATAGTAATAGGCACGAAAAATCAAATATAACACAACCAACACTGTAGTGGAGGACCTTAACATACTACTGTCACTAAAAGATAGATCAAATGGAAAAAATTAACAAAGAAATATCAGAATTAAACCAAGGCTATAACCAAATGGACTTGATAGATGTCTATAGAACATTCCACCCCAAATATCAGAATACACATTCTTTTCCACTGCATGCAGAATTCTCTATAGACCACATATTAACCCAAGAAATCTGCTTAAGTAAATGTAGAGGAATTGAAATCATCTCCTATGTCTGACCATAGCTCAATCAAGGTGGAAATAAATGACAAAAGAGATCACAAAATCTACATAAACACGTGAAAATTAAATAACACTCTTCTGAATAACCAATGGATCACAGAGGAAATTAAAGGCAAAGTTAAACAGTATGTACAATTAAATAACAATGCTGATACAGCATACTGAAACTTATGGGACACAATGAAAGTAGTCTTACAAACAAAAATTATAGCAATAAACTCTCACATCAGTAAAACAGAATGTGATCAAATGAACAGCTTAATGTTGAACTTCAAACTTCTAGAAAAACAAGAACAAATCACACCCAAAGCACATAAGAAGGAAGATATTATAAAGAGTAGAAATTAATGAAAAGAAAGCTAAGAAAATAATACAAAGCATCAATGAATCTAAAACTTGATTCTTTGAAAGAATAAATCAAATTGATAAATCATTAGCCAACCTCATTAAAAAGAGGAAAGAAAACACAAATTCAAGCAATTGGAATGAAAATGGAGAAATCACTATGGATCCTACAGAAATCCAGAAGGCTATAAATACCTAATATAAGAAACTATATTCTAAGAAGGTAGAAAATATAGAAGAAATGGACAGATTCCTAGACACAAATTACCAAAACTAAATCAAGAACATATAAAAATTTTAAATAATCTGATACCAACAAATGAAATTGAAATTAATAACCTACTAACAAAGAAAAGCCCAGGCCCTAACAGCTTTGCTGTTGAATTCTACAAGAGATTTAGAGAAAATCTAATGCTACTAATGCTGAAACTCTTTAAGGAAACTCAAAGGGAAGCAATATTTCCAAAATCATTCCTGGAAGCAAGTATTATCCTGATTCCAAAACTAGGAAGAACCCAACCAAAAAAGAAAACTCCAGGCCAATCTCCCTAATGAACAAAGACACAAAAATTCTTAATAAGATATCGTTGGCAAACAGAATTCAGCAAGTCATCAAGAAAAATATACACCATGACCAAGTAGGATTCATCCCCAGGATGGGGGGCGGCGGGTTTCAACATATGAAAATCCATAAATGTGATAAACCATATTAGCAGAAGTACAGACAAAAATCAAATGATCATCTCACTAGATGCAGAAAAACATTTGACAAAGTCCTACACCCAGAAAATTGGAAGATGCAGAAAATTGGAATAGTTGATCTTTGCCTCAACTTGATAAAAGTTGTCTATGACAAACCAAAAGCTAATGTTTTAGTTACACTTTTCTCATTGCTGAGACAAAATACCTGATGCCCAAAATTAGGGAAGGAAAGCTTTATTTCTTACAGTTCTTGGAGGTTTCAGTTCACACTCAGTTGGCTCCAAGGCAGCATGGCATGATGCAGCAGCCCTTCATGGTTGCTGCAAATAATAAGGTGCAAACTGGCAAGAGAGAGAGACACACTTTCTTCCCGCCATTACATGATACCCTGGCTCCAACCCTAGGTAGGTGTAGCAATCACACCACCAATCCAAGTGCTAGACAATGAACCAATCACAAATGCATAATTGCAGGAGGCTTGAGGGCCACTGACATAAACCATGACAGCTAACATCATACTAAATGGTCAACAACTGAAAGCTTTCACTCTAAAATCAGCAACAAGACAAGGACATCCATCATCACCACTCTGATTAAATATAGTCCTGGAAACATTAGCCAGAGCAAATATGCAAGAGAAACAAATAAATAAAAGGAATAAGGATAAGAAAGGAAGAAGTTAAATTATCATTATTTGCAGATGACAAGATACTCTTTATAGAAGACCCCAAAAACTCCACCAAAAGACTTGTAGATTTAATAACCAAACTCAGTTGTGTAGCTGGATACCAAGTCAATACTCAAAAGTCAACAGAATTTCTGTGCACAAGGAACAAACTCACTGAGAGAGAATTAAGGGAAACCAAACCTTTCACAGTAGATCTAAAAAAATGAAGTCCTTAAGAACCAATCTAACAAGGGAAGTAAAAGATCTATACATTGAAAATTACAGTGCTCTAAAGAAGAATTCAAAAAGGATATCACAAAATGAGCCCCTTTCTCATGGATAGGAAGAACCAACATAAAGATATCAGTTATACTTACAAAATTGTTACACAGATTTAATGCAATACTAATCAAAATATCATTAACATACTTCACAACACTAGAGAAAACATTCCTAAAATTCACTTGAAGCATAAGAGACCTAGAAGAACAAAAACAATTCTCAGCAACAAAGACAAGGCATGGGGCATCACGATACCTGACTTGAAATTATACTACAAAGTTATTGTGATAAAATCAGCATGGTATTGGCACATGATATAGAACATTAGATGATTGCATAGGATCTCTCTCTTCTCTCTGTCTCTCTGTTGCTCTGTCTCTCTGTGTCTCTCTCTGTGTCTCTGTCTCTCCTCTCTATCTCTCTCTCTGTCTCTCTTTGTCTCTCTCTATCTCTCCCTCTCTCATTTGCTATGGGATCGTGGGTGATTGTTTCCCAACAGCAATAGCTTATGGAGGAGCAGAGAAGAAGGAGAAAAAGATGGAGGAATCCCTCATTTCAAATGAGAATAGAGAGATGTACGATGTGTGGAAAATTACCAGATTTTGTAGAAAAGTACCACCTGAATAAGGCTGCAGCAGTGCAAGCAATGAAGCTGTTTAATGACAAATGTGATGTCACATTTCCACAAAATTATCAAAAGGAGGCAAAAGCAAGTGTCATTGGATAATTTCCTTTCCTCCAAGAAATTTTCCCCTTTGTCAAAACAATCTGCATGTTTGTTTTTGCCAATACCATGCTGATTTTTTAAATCACTATTGCTTTGTAGTAAAACTGGAGATCCAGAATTATATGCCCCAGACTTCTCCTTGTTGCATAAAATCACTTTTGCTGTCTAGGTTTCACCTAATTCTGTATAAATAGGATTGCTTTCTCCACTTCTGTAAGAAATGTTATTTGGTTATTGGTATTATATTCAATCTATACAATAGTTTTGAAAGTATGGGTATTTCAACTATCTGACATCCTCTTCAATCTCATTTTTCATAATATTATAGCTTTGTAATATTTCCTTGGTCAGGTTTATTCCTAAGTATTTCATTTTTCTTGATACTATTATGAATGATATTGTTTTCCTAATTTCCCTCTCAGTGATTTTTGCATACAGGAACACTATTGATTTTTTTGAACTTTACTTTATATCCTGCTATATTTCTGAATTTGGTTAGTAATTCTAGGAGTCTTTTAGTAGACTTTTTAGAATTTTCTATGTAGAGGATCATGCAATCTGTGAATAATAATTTAACTTCTTCTTTCTCTTTGCATATCCCTTTGTGTGTGTGTGTGTGTGTATGTGTGTGTGTGTGTATGCGTGTGTGTGTGTGTGTGTGTGTGTGTGTTCTAATTGGTGTAGCTCATATTTCTGTAACTATGTTCAACCAAAGTGGTGACAGTGGATATTCTTGTCTTATTCTTGATTTTAGAGGAAAAGTTTTCTGCTTCAGGTAAGTATAATATTTCTCACTTGTTTGTCCTAATTAGTTTTTATCATATTAAAATAAAGAACTTCCATTTATATTTTCTTGTGAGGTTTTTTTTTTTTTTTTTTGTACCGGGTATCGAACTCACAACCTCATGTTTGCAGGCAGGTGCTTATGCCACTGAGTTAATTCCCCAGCCCTTCTTGTGAGTTTTTAATCATGAATGAATTCAAAATCTTTCATTCTTTTTCTGCATTTTTAAAGATGATCATATGGTATTTAGTCTTTCTTCTACTTACATGCTGAATTACATTTTCTGATTTGTGTACATTAAACTATCTCTGCATCCCTGGAATGAATCTTACTTGCTCGTGATGTGTGATCTTTTGATGATTTGCTGCACTCTGTTTGCCAGTATCTTACTGAAGATTTTTGCACCTACTTCATTAACAAGATTGGCCTGTAGTTCTCCTTTTTTGGTTGGATCCTTGTCTGGTTTTGGAATCGTGGTAATGATTTCATACTGAAACATCTTTGAAAGTACTGCTTTCCTTTCAATTTTATTAAAAACTTTGAAGACTAATGCTGTAAAATTTTAGAAAATTGTAGAAGTCAGCAGTGAATCCATTAGGAACTGGACTTTTCTAGTAGTTTTTATTACTTCTTCAATTTCATTGACTGATGCTGGATTATTAAAGATTTTTATATCTTCCTGCTTAGGTTTGGTAGCTCATGTGTATCTAGGAATTTATCTATTTCCTTTGAATTTGTCATTTTATTGCTGTACAGATTCTCAAAGCAATTACTGATGATCTGGATTTTGGTAGAATACAACGTGATTCTGCTGTTTGCATTTATAATTATACGTATTTTGGGTCTTTTATTCCCTCATTTTGCTAAGATTGGTTATGAACCTGTATATTTTGTTTATTGTTTCTAAGAACTAACTCTTCAATTCATTGATTCTTCTGTTAATTTTTGTCTCAATTTCATTAATTTCTGCTCTGATCTACAAAATTTCTTTGTAGTAGCTTTTGGTTTGGATTTTTCATGTTTTTCTAGGACTTTGATGTGCATCAGATTATTTAAGTTCTCTCTGTTTTTCTGATGTAGGAATTCACCACTACAAATTTGCCTGTGAGGGCTGTTACATTGTGTTCCATGTATTCCAGTATGTCACAATGATTATATTGGCATCATTATTTGATTGCAGGGACTAATTTCTTCTATTTTGTCTGTGATACATTGACTTTTCAAGAAAGCATTATCTAATTTCCATGTATTTGCATAGTTTCTGTGGTGTCTTTTAATTTATAGTTTCATGACTGTGCTGTAGCTGACCAAGGAGGGTAGCATCAGGGTCCAGATCTAAGCTGTGTATTCCCAGTAAGCTGGCAACAGTGTGAAAGGGGCGGGTTTTCAGCAAATTTCACATCCACAGAAATTCCAGTTCAACCTGGTGTCTGGTTATGGGATTGAGGGCCCGGGTTGTTTAGCTTATATCTCTGTCTTCTATCATGCTGACTATAATTCTCCGACCATAAACGTCTCCCATGGTTGTCCCTCACTTAGCCACTGTGGGAGTTTGATGCTAGGAGCTCTGTTATAAAGCCAAATCATAGCTGCTCAGAGCCCAGGCTCAGTTGGCCCCTTCCTAAAATGGTATCTGACCAGGCACTCACTCCAACAGATATACCAAGCACTTGGGCTGGAATCACTCACCAGCCATTGTAGTGCATGGTACCCACTGTTCCATTTCTTTTTTTAAATTTTTTTTAAGTTTTATTTAAAGAGGAAAAAAAAGCAAAACAGAAAAAAGGGTGGAAATAATATAGAATTTCAAAAAAAAGGTAAGAAATCACTAGTTGATAAATTACATATTTTCCTCTTAGAAATAGTTGTTCATGTTACAAAATTAAAGCATACAAAGTGGACATTCAAACAGTGAGGCTGCAAACAGTTCTGTTCAACGATCCCACAAAAACTTAGTAATACAGTTATCAATCCTACACACTTAAACATACATGCAAGTTATATCCTTTAGAGCACTTTCTTTTCCTCCTTTTGCTTTTTAAGTCCATTATTTGCTTAGTTATACCATGTTTCAGCTTGCTCAGTACCTTACTGATCTGTTTTGTTGTTATTTCCTTTTTAATCACCTTATATAATTCTGTTTTTTTTTTTTTGAAGGTAGTAGGAATACAACAGAACAAGACAGAACAAAGCCAATTGAGACAGTGCAGTGAATTTGATACAGAACTTCACAGCAGGTTACTGGGATAACAGTAATAGATACCATCGCATATTTCATTATCTTCACAATAGTTGTCTAGTCAATTAAGTATAGCAAAATCAAACCAAAGACAGAACATTATAAAATCAATCGAAAGAGAATATTGAACAGAGCAAAACAAATAATCATAATGAAACGAAACTGAAAACAATACTTGCTTTCAAAGAGAAGATAGAGGAGACCCCTATATTTGCTATGTTGCATACAGTCATCCTGCCAAGAGATGCTCAGACCTCTGTCCCCAGTTGCTAACGGGGGGGCGGTGTTTGGAGGGGGTTGGGATGTTTGATTCCAAGCCCGCGCACCAGTAGGTTCAAGAGACACTACAGGGTCTCCTCTTAGCTCACGCCGGAGGAAGGTGCTTACCAAGAGGGCGGGTGAATTGCTTCTTTGTGCAGGCTCCTGGGTTCCGCCATGGCCATGGCCAGATCTCTGGGGCCTTTCTCCACTGTTCCATTTCACTAGTGCATTTCTCCCTGAAGACCCAGGAGTCACCCAATTTTGGTATTACCAAAACCCCTACAGAGGGTTCAGTCTTCCACCTGGCAATGTGGCACATGGCTGAAGAAAGACAAAGAGAGGTCTGCATTTTCAAGGGGCCCTGGAATGATCAACTGCTCTCAGTAGAAGAACAGCCAAGAATCAGAGTGACCATAGCTTTTACAGTCACTGATCAAGGAGGTGGGTGGGGATCCTGGCAGAATGAAGGGGAAGAAGAGCCTTCCCAGACATGGCTTCAAGGGAGGGACAAAGAACTCCTGCAGTAGGCACAGAGGCTCCCAGTTAGAGGCTCAACAAATAACCTGATGTCTGGAAAACCAGCACCTCTACTGCTGGGAAGTATATTTCATTTTAAGTCTCATGGCCTCAGCAGAGATTTTATCATGTGTCTTAGCCCTGAAATTTCATAGGCTCTTTCTTGAGCCTCCATTCCAGCCATCAGTAGGGGATTTGAACCATTGTTTGCTTGTTGTGATGAGACACATTGGCACCTTGGCTGGATTTGGTCACATTCTTTCAGGCAATTAAGGAAACATTTACCTCTATATAGCCAGATCTGCACATCTCAGCAAATAGGGTTGGGTGGAAAGGTTGGGAAAAGATGAAGGCAAGGGGGCCCCATTTTAGGGGGACGTGGCTTGGTGATCTTCCATACAGTGTGTCTCTGTAGATTTGGTCTTCCTTTCTCTCATCACAAACCAGGAGCCAGATACAAAGTGCAGACAGCCCTTCCTTTTTCTGTACTGTGGTCTGCCCAATTTCTCTGTAGGTTCCAAATTTGCCTTCAGATCTTGCGTAGGCCCAGCGAGCTTACTGCTCCACCGTCTTCCCAGAAGTATGTTGAATGTTTCTGTTAAACAGAATGTAATGTCCTTCATTGCCTCCTGCAGTCCAGTTGGTGCAAAAATAGGATAGCTACTTCTACTTATTTTTGTATTCATTTCTCACATTTTTGTCTTTACATTGGTTTCTTTTACTCCCCGTACTCTCAATTGTACTTTTAATCTAGATTTCTGTTTGGAATTTTTTTATGTGCGCTCGTTCATTTCTATGCCAGGATTCATGCTTTGCTTCTCTTTTGTTAACTCCGCTATAGTTTTACTAGTGTCTTCTCCAGATTTTCTCTTTACTTGTCATTGGGGTCATATGTAGCTAGCTATTTATTCTTTAAATTCAAGAAGCACCTTATTGAAGTAAGCTGCTGGTTTGGTTTAGGATGGGTTTGAGTCTTTGGGGGCACTTTGCTGCCTTATCTTTTCATGTTTGTGGGGGAGGATTTGTGGCTTCTCTGGGCTAGTGCTTGGCTCTTTGAGAGTGAGCTACAGTATCGTTTATGAGCCCCAGGAAACCTAGATATTAGTATATAGTAAAAGCCAACTGGCAAGAACTGTCAACTGGTTGTAGCAATGATGGTGTCAAATATCAGCTGGATACTGACAAACCCCAAGAACACTCATGAATGCCTTTTTTTTTTTTTGTACCAGGGATTGAACTCATGACCTTACACTTGTCAGGCAGCACTTATCCTGCTGAGCTAAATCCCTGGCCCCATGAACTGCCTTTAACTAGAAAAAGAGGGCTATGATTTTAGTGAAAACACTTAGGCTACTGAGCTGTTCAGCTATAGTAATTCAGACCGCTAATTTTTATTAGTTGTAAGTAGTGGTTCAAGAGCTCAAGCATACCACTTGATTAAATGCCATGACCTTCAGGTCTACCCCTTCTGAAGATTGTTCCTAACAAGCTTGAGGTTCCGATGGCTTCAATACTATAAAATACTACCTGCTGAATTTAAAACATGCACTGATTGCAAAGCATTTCAGAATGATAAAGACCAGTCTTTCATTAGCTTTTCCAGAAAATCAGATTAAGGAACTCTTCCTAACTCATTTCATGTGAAAAAACCAGAAAAATAATATCATAAAGAAATCTATATAATACCATAAAGAAAACTACAAACAACCATGTATGCATATGCATGTGCACACACACACACACAGTCTTATGAATACAGATGGTAAAGAGTAAAGAACATTTTTTATCTATTTTATGTGGTCCTTATACCTAAGCAGATAGTAACATCGTAAAGAAATGGAACTATAGACAGACATATACACCCACACGTTCATTTTTATGGATATATATACATATATGTATCAGACAAAATACAAACCAATTGAATACTGCAATGTATGTAAAAGATTATGCAGCATTACCAAATAAGATTTATTCTAGAAATGCAAAGCAGAGTTCATAACCAAAATTCAATAATACGTTATACCATATTAATAGATTAAAAAACCAAAACAAGGTCAACATTTGAAAAGACACTGAAAATAATTCAATAAATCTAATAACATTCTTGGTTAAAAAAACACTTAGTAACTGAAGGAAAATTGCTCAACCAATAAATGACATCTATGAAAAATCTCTAGCTATCATATTTAAGAGTAAAAGAATAACAAAATACTTAACAGAAAAAGACTTAATACTTTCTTCCTGAAATATCCACTCTCACATCTTCTATTCAACAATATACTACAGCTGTAGTCACCATAATTAAACAAGAAAAATCCAAATTGGAAGAAGTAAAACTGTGTCTATGGCAGGTGATCTCATCTCATATGCAGAATATCTTAAGAATCCAATAAAAGTCACTGGAATAAAGCAGTGCAGTAAAGTTTCAGGATATAAGATTAATGTACAAAGTCAATTATATTCCATAGGTTAGCATAAAGTCAAAGGATGAAATAAGACAATTCTATTTATAGTGTCATCAAAAAGAATAAAATACTTAGGAATAAATATATTAAAAGAAGTGTAAGACTTTACACTGACAACTACAAAGCACTAGTGAAATAACCTGAAGATATAAATAAGTGGACCCTCATCTCCTAGAACATGAACATTTCATGTATTTAAGTGGAAGAATGAATATTTTTAAGATGCTAGTGTTCTTCAACTTGA
>PVJX010024985.1:0-27457 GCA_004027295.1 Dolichotis patagonum | reverse complement strand
ACATTGAAAAAAAGAATAATTAGATGTATAGTTGGCTTTTACTTTGATATTATTTAGATATTTGGTAGTTTAAGCAATTTAAGAAATGTTATATTTGGAATATATTGTTACAGGCTTGTACACAGTAAAAATCCTTCATCTGCAGCTTCAGGAATCTTTACCAATTTAAGACCAGTAGTCCACAAGTTGGGGATAGGATATGTTCTAAAAATTTATTTGAATTCAGTACAGGTTTTTTGTATTTAAATGGTGTGTTTTTAAAGAAAATAATTCAATTGATCATGCATAACCACAGGTGTTGCATTCTTGGACTCAACTGAGAAAAAAAATTGTACTGAACTTTTGTTTTGCACTGACTTTTTTCTTATCATTATTCCATAAGCTATACAATGTAACAGCTGTCTACATAGCATTTACGTTGTTGTAGGTTTTCTAAGTCATCTAGAAATGATGAAACAAATGGAAGCTAGGGATTTAGTTGAGTGATTCCGTGACTGCTTGGCAACATGAGGTCTTGAGTTCGATTCCCAGTATCAAGAAAGAAAGAAAGAAAGAAAGAAAGAAAGAAAGAAAGAAAGAAAGAAAGAGAAAGAAATGGGGGACATGCATGTTATATGCAAATATTAGAATGTTTTATAAAAGAAATGAACAGCCACAGATTTTGATATACTTGGGTGTCTGGGATCTGAGCTTCTGCAGACACCAGTGGACTGCATTCAGAATGTTACTTTGCTCCCCAGACACACTTTGAGAGCTCACATCACTGAGAAAGCAGTTGAATTACTTACATAAATTCATCCTACAAATGCATTCTGTATGTGTGTCTAATTTTATTTACATATCCTCGGTAAAGAAAGGAAATCTGGAGAGTGAGATATAGATGGTAGATTTTGGCTTGCATTTATTGTCCTCAGGAAGGCGCATCCCCAATCCAGGGTCTTTACAACAGAAATTACTTGTCCTGACCTCTCCTCCTATGTTGGGAAAACAGATAGAGGGAAAAGATTTCATAAACGTGGTTAGAAGTGACTGTGAGATGAAGAAGAGAGAGAGACAGAGAGAGAGAGAGACAGAGACAGAGACAGAGAGATCCAAGGCAGGCAATTCAAGTTTGAGGCTGAAATGGTGAATACCTTTCATGCCCATTGGTAATGGGAATGTTGAGGTCCCATTCCCAGAGGTGTGAATCACGCACAGGCAACAGCTACCCAGCCAATTCTGCGGTGCGGCCAGCATTAATGCATCCTCCAGGAGTCCTGAAAAAATAAAACCACTGCCAGTGTTTCACACAGGATGGGCTCTAACATAGGGCTTCAGAGGCTTTGGCAGCACTAAAAGAACAGAGAGAGTAAGGGTCAGGGAAGGCTGAGGCTCTGCTGCTAAAATCAGGACTTCCAGAGATCTCTGGAAACTATCAGTGAAGCCTGCAGCTGCTTGTGTGTGCAGTGTGGTTTTGAAGAAGACTGAAACCCACTGGAAGTCTCATTTCACTTGAATCTTTCTGGCCTGTGTGTTTTTAACACATGAAAAATAATAGCCTCATTTCAATTCCACCACTGTGACCACTGTGCTACCTCTCACTATGGGGAACAGCTAATCCCACACTCTGAGTCCTCCCATATATATGCTTTAATTCACTGGAACAGAAGCTTGTGTTATGACTGTGTCCCAATATCCCCCAGAGCCCCATGCAGTCATGGATGGGGCTTTTTCAGACGTGGCTGGATCTAGAGTATGTGACAGCTAATCCTAAGGGACATAAAGAAGAGAGAAGACAGTGCAAATCTGATTACAGGCTGAGAACCGCTGCTTTGTGATAGATGAAGTTACAAAATCCAGAGCACCTATGAAATTAGGTTTGTTAGGAAACTTGAAACACTGAAATGTTCACCAAAGCATTTATCCATATTTTGCCAGAAGTTAAGCTGTCATAGTGGAAAGAATGCTTTTCAAATCTTCAGATTTCTGTAAATATCAGGAGAAAGTAGGACTAACCTCTTTCCTCTCAAAGTTTCTTTAACTTTTCTGGCAGTGCTCAAAAATTTACAAATCAATAGCAAAAAGAGTCCATTAGAAGTGTGTTGGTTACTTTTTTCTCCTTGCTGCGACCAAGTGAGTGACGCACAAAATTAAAGAAGGAAAGATTTATTTAGCTCAGTTTGTAGAGATTTCAGTCCGTAATCAACTGGCTCCAAGTCAGTGTGACAAGGCAGACAGGCACTGCACAGGAGAAACATTTCATGGTGGGAAGATGGTAACAAAACAAACAAAAAACAACCATAGCTCTTTCTGTCCCTTATATATTATCCAGGCTACTTAGGGCAGGTAGCACTCACACCACACAAGGGCACTTAATCCTAGTGGCCTTGATCTTAGCATATGAATCGATTCTAGAGTCACATACTCTAGATCCAGCCACGTGTGAAAAAGCCCCACCCATGACTGCATGGGGCTCTGGGGGATATTGGGACACAGTCATAACACAAGCTTCTGGTCCAATGAATTAAAGCATATATAGAGGAGAGACTCAGATGAATGTTATATTCAAATGGAGAGGCTTAATGATGGGTGTCATGAAAATGTGATTGCAAAAACAAGTAAAATGTGTCTGATACTAAAGTACACGTTCGTTGTTCTCCACACCATTGCCTCACTTGTTAGCAAATGACAGTATAAATTTTGTAGTATATTTTTCCATTTTATAGTAATCTCAATGATTGATCATAGGCTTCTGCAAAGAGTCTGGGTATGGGTGAAAGAAGAGATGCCCTTTCCAATGTGGCTGGCTTTCCACCTGCTCACTCAACCACTCATCCACCTGGCGTGTTCCCCACTTCTCTTTCACTCCTATGCCTCTTCCTCTTTCTCTTCCCTTCCTATGTTTCTGCAACTCTCCTCTCCTCTTCCCTTTACCCACTTTCTGTTAAAAGGTTTGCTGGTGGAGCCAGACAGAGCTGTGATCAGACCCGTGTGGGATTTCTTAGTGGCTAGGTAACACCAGACACTGTGTCCATAAAAAGGCATCACTCCAGAGGGAACCATCTGCACCCCACAACTCTGAGACTCTCTCCTGCCTTAAGCAAATCAATATTTACTGTTTCTAGGTCTATACTAAACATTTAGAAATATGGTGCTTAGAACCACGGTTTGCACACCTTTATTTTACAAGGGAGGTATTGTCATCTCTGTGTATGTATAAGGAAACTGTAGGTTTAGAGACATCAAACACTTTGGACAATTGCAGTTAATAATATCTAATTAGTGGTAAGCATCCCACTGTATTCTGGGTTTCCCTAATTACATAACATTTTTATGCCTCTTGTTTGGGGAGTACAATTTATGAAGGTCATTGGCAAACCAGAGTGTCCCAGTAGAATGATCATAATAAAGAAAATATTGGAAATCACACCATTACTATCATTTTCATCAACAATAAGCATTTACTGAGTGTGATATGTGTGCTAAGTTCTGTATATTTCATATAGATTATTCACATGTATATAAAATACTTAGTCCGACTTTATAAAATAAGAAACATTATCATTATTCCAACTTGAAGGTATGGAAAATATTAAGAATGGAAATGTTCACCGACAATGGGCCAGCTAATAGATGATATAGGCAGGATTCCAGGGCCAAACTTTGTAGTAAATCAATTCTACTCTATATTCAAAAGCAATACAATAGTCACCTTAATAGCTTGAGTAAGAAAAGATGACAGGGCATAGAGGAAGACAGAGTTTGAGGACAAAGGAAGAAGATTAAAATGTTCAGTTGATGAGGAAATATCAGCTGGACAGAAAAAACATTCACTTTTTGCAGTGCTTGAGAATGTAACCATGACGACAGTGAGGCTGATACCCAGAGAGAGATTTCTGTAATATGATACAGAACTTCCCAGCAGTTGTTTCTGTCTAACTAGTCACAGCCTGCCTCTCACAAGACAGTGAATTCTTTTACTTGGAAGTTTCCAGGTACTAAGGAAATTGCCTAAATTGAAGAGAATATTGGACTGAGTATGACCTCTAAGTTAAGAGATGACCTCTAAGATGCTCTGGATGTTCAAGTCAGCTCCTTTGATCTATCAAAGCAGCCTAACCAATTTAAGCACATAATTTTATACGCACCTGCACTGAAGGAAAATGAGTATAAATGTTTGAACCCAGGGAAGGAACTAATATAGTCACTGAGCTGAGCTCCCAATCCAGTCTCAAGTTATCAGGGTTTCTTGCAAACCGTCTCCTGACAAATGCCTTGGAGAAAAAGCTTGCCCAGAGCAGCCTATGTTCTAATTAAGTAGAAAACCATTGTTCTGGAATTTAATTTTGTACTTGCAAGACACATTTCTGCCTCTGCATTTGAACGAGAGAAGTAGCAAAGGGGTGACAAAGACCGGTGACAGTTTCAAGGAGCAGCAAACATAAAAGCTACTGGTGTGAGACCTGGAGAAATGAGCAGTGGTGACATGTCTGAGGGCAATCACAGCACACTGCGTTCAGACAAGTCCTTGATTCCTCCTGGCAAAGACGAATGATCTCAGGCTGCTGGTGAGGAGAAGCAGCAAGGATGCTCAGGGTCTTGCATTGTGCAGATGAAGTCCTTCCATGCATACCCATTAGCTTAATCATGTAAGGGCTCTCCACAAGGGTGTGGCAGAAATCAGATGTCAAATCTCAGTGCCTGCTTATAGAACCTATTCAAATAATTCATAATGGTGACTCCCATTTTCATGCCATTTCATACGTTATAGTACATGTTTAGATATGGCATCTCAATAATTTACATGCAAAAGAAGTTCTGAATTTAAAAGTTTTTGACTGCTCTTTCAAATATCATGTCACATGTCTTCTACATGATTCTGACAGGGAGATATTATTAAAGCATGTTTTTAACTGAACCATTAAGAACTAATTATCAATGTGCATGCTACTGTTCTGAATGCATCCATGACTTGTTTTGTTTCTGTTAGCAAAATCCTTAGCATCAAATTAAGAAGTATGGGAACATTTTTTGGGGGTGGAGAAATGTTAGAAGACTGAAATATTTAAAAATATTTGTTTATGATTATGAAAACGGCAGTCTGATAATTGGAGTAAACTTGGCACACATTGAAAAAGTATACAGCAAAAAGTAAGAACTCTTCACGATTCAATTGCCCAAAGAAACGATATTTGCATTTTAGTATAGTTACTTTCAGTAAGTACCATACACACACAGAGATTATGTAGTAGACATTTCAGTGCATATACATTGTTGTCTTCTTTATTTGTCATGAAAATTTTCTATTCCATTTAATATTCTCAGTAAGCATTATTTTGGTAAATCAGTAGATCATATGAGTGTGGCATAATACATGAAGCTTTTGGATTACTACTCTCTTTGAGTACAGTGTATATATTTGGTAGCTGTTGTCAAAACTGCTCTTTACAATTCCTGAAAGATGGCTTTCCATCCCAAGGAACATAATTACTATTAATGAACTTGTCATGCATTGCCACGTTGAGTTCTAGAGATCAGGTACCTATTTCGGCTCTAATGAGCAATGTCATTTCATCTTTACCAGCAGGGAAGATTGTCATCATAGTTCGAGTCATTTGTTTTACAGATAAAAACGATCTTACCACTTTTAATTTTCACTCAGTTGAAAACCACTGATGACACGATTACTTCGTCTTGTCAGCACAACTCTTCGGAGCTTTGAGTAAACAAAGTATCTGTCAAAGATGGTCTATACTTGATCTTTCTTCTTGCTCAGAGGTGAGACAAACAGAGGAAACTGCCAACCAGGCTCACTCTGAGAGCTCAGGGCTGGCACTGAACAGAGGAGCAGGGAACACAGCAGGGACGAAAGTGCGGCTGTTGTTTGTCAGCTTGCTTCTCTCCCTTCCAATGGGAGTGTTTTCCGTTGAGTGAACCGTGGCTGAATGCCTGTGCTGAGCGCTCCTCCTAGCATTTGCTTCACAGCCTGAGTGTCTGTTCCTGGAGACTTCTCTGCAGAGAAAAAACCAAAGATGGGCTCCATGGAAAGAAACTGAGAACATCTGGTGGTTAGAAAAAAGTGTCATTAATAAATAGTTCTTTGGAAGTAGTGACCTCGTTCATGCTTTACTCTTCATAAAAGAAACATAACTAACTGGCATCATTGTTTGCTTGGATAATGATTTCTATTCTCTATCTTTGATTTTCAAATTACTAATTTGAAAAGGTTACTGTGGAAAACTTGAAACAGGTAGCAGAATGGAGAGCTATCCATCATCCAGCTACACACTGTTCCACAGAGTACACTCTAGGCTGCTCTGAGCTGACCCGGCTCCCCATAAGCCCACACGACTACTACATTTTGAAGAAAATCTCAGATGTAATATCATTTAATCCATACATATTTTCCTATGTGGCTTTAAAAGATGATATAACAAAAATGACACTACTATTTTGCCCCAGAAAACATTAAATAGCCAATGAGGTTCAAATTTTCCTGATGGTTTCACTGTTTTTGTTTTTATGTTTTGTTTTACTTTGTTTTCATTTGTTTCTTTAGTTGAGGTCCGCAGTTCACATAAGACCCGTATATTTCAGAACTTTATTTGTGTAGTGTGTATATTTTGGAAAGTATAATCCTTACTCCTCTTTTATTGGCAGGCAACTTTGGTTCTTATTGATAGGAAATGTATTCAGGTACATGCCCATGGTCTGGGAGCTGTGGGTGATGATTGTTATTATCATGGCCACTTCTAGACAGAACTAGGAAGTGAGGACTAGGAAAGTGTTTCTCTTCGGCTTACATAATTCTAACCGCTATTTATTTATTTATCTAACCTTTTATCCTGCTGCATTGTTGTTCAGTATGATTGTTATAATTATTGATGTTCTAGGGGCAAAAATATGGAAACGCCACCAAGTGACCTGGTTCTCAAAAATACTCCTTTACACTTTATGACACCAAGGAATTAAACAAACAAAAAAATCAAGGGAAGAGACATGTCATTTGGAGTAAAATCATGGAGTAGTAGAGATACAAATGACAACTAAGACCATCCAAATCAACCTCTTCACTTTCCAGGCAGTTGTGCTAAGGCTAGGAGAGAAAATCAGCTCAAGGTGACCTCAATCAGCAGTCCTCAGGTGGAACACGACCAGCACTTTCCTGTGGGATGTGTTCAACCCTGATTGCTGAACCTCTGCAAGAGGTTCTGACTCAGAGGTGTGATGACACTAATGTAATCAGTGCACTGCCTGAGTGGCAGTTATCTGATGATGACTGATATGCATCATTGCTTCTTGGCTATATTCTTGGTGAAGTACAGATGAACTCACTTTGAGCAACCTGGGAGCAAATGTTGGAGCAGTCAAGTCATGGATAAATTGTGGATTGATCTGGTATGAAGTATGGAGAAGACTTGGTGGCCTGTCCTAATCTACTTCAATTTAATTTTTTAATGATAGAATCATTCCTTTGGGACAGCTCCTACTGAAAATCAAGTCCTTAAAAAAAGAAAGTCTACTTCTCTTGGCAAATTTAAGACATTGGTCTCAATTTCAGCCTCTTTCAAACACCAGGAAGCTTCCTGTGAGTCTCGTAGAAGCTGGAGACAATTTTTGTCTGAAATTCTGTGGCTTCTGTCTCTAACCCTCTCGTGGCCCATAGATTTCTTTAGACATTTTTTAACAGAAAATGAGCTGGCAAATGAAGTGTCTCAGAGATGCAGATTTTAACTCCAGACAAAAGACTACACTGATTTACTTGACTCACAGCCCCAAAATTTGATTAAATGCAGCCACAAGTACTGAAGGTTTAAGAACTCATAATCCTGTGTGGGAAAAGTAAATGACAGATCCCCCAAGAGTCAGGATAGATACTATCATTTGGTAACAGTGCAAGAATCTCAGGTTAAAAACCATTTTTAGGAATGTAAAATTTCTGAATGCTCTGTAACCCTCCCCACAAATCTATTTCCTGTTCTCTTGTCTCTTATTTGACTGGTAATAAGGGTAGGTCCCAGGGAGAAAGAATCTGCCCTAGAGAAAAGTTCCAGGGAAAAGAATAGGTGGAAGATCACAAGGGGCTGAGAAACTGGCTGCCTTCCAGGGCGATTAGGAGATGCCTATGATTGCCTCTTGCAAACAATGACTTATTCACCTCCACATTCCTTAATAAGTGCTGTCTACTAAGGACGCAAGAAATAAGGTTGGTTAAGGAACTCAGGTGTATATTCATGGAAAGTGGGTAAGACAGGTTTTACAATGTATGAAAGAAACAAAGAAAAGAAGAGAGAGACGATTATCACTGCCTACCTCATATTGCATTTGATTGGACACAGAATTTCACTACTCACACCATCTGTCTTTGTTTCTCTAGGTAATTCATCAGTGTGTCATGTCATGAATCAAACACCTGTTTTTGGCAAAGTAAATCTGGTATCTGAAAGACAGCACAGAGTGGTTGTCCTTCTGGTGATAATGTCTGAACAGATGGAGACAGTAATTTAAAAAACAAGTCACCTCCTAAGAACATTGTGTTTAGGTAGCTATTACCAGCAAAGTGCTATGTGATAAGTCATCCCAAAACTCAAAAGCATAAGAGAGCAATTATTTATCTCCATGCACCTGCACTGTGCTTTAGCTGAAGGTAGCTCTTTGTCTTACTTTTTACTTGGTGCCAAGACAAAACACCTGATGCCCAAAGTTAGGGAAGGAAAGATTTATTTCTTACAGTTCTTGAAGGTTTCAGTCCATACTCAGCTGGCTCCAAGGCAGCGTGGCATGGTGGGGCAGCCATTCATGGCAACTATAAACAGTAAGACACAAACCAGCAAGAGAGATAAATACCTTCTTTTCTCCATTACATC
The DNA here is from genome assembly GCA_004027295.1 of Dolichotis patagonum. Taxonomy (NCBI): domain Eukaryota; kingdom Metazoa; phylum Chordata; class Mammalia; order Rodentia; family Caviidae; genus Dolichotis; species Dolichotis patagonum. Next base: position 18,611 of record PVJX010024985.1, on the reverse strand, counting down.
ATACCCTGGCTCCAAACCCTAGGCTGGTGTAGCACTCACACCACCAATCCAAGTGTAAGACAATGAAGCAACCACAAATGCTATATTTTGGTTAAGTTCATAATTCATGAGGCTTGGGGGCCACTGACATAAACCATAACACTCTTAGATCTCACTAACTCTTAGATTTCCTCCAGTGTGTGGGGAGTTTGCTGACCTAGGCTGGGCTCTTCTTGAGGGTTAGCAGCCTCTTCCTTGTGTCTTTTTACTTCTTTCAGGGACCAAGGACCAGGGGCTGACCCAGCATGCTCTGTCGTGGTGATGATGGAGAAGTAAAGGAATGTGCATTAAGGCCTAAGCTTGGAGCTAGCACGCTGTCACTCCCACCTTTCTCTATTGGCCACATGCAAAGCCAGGGTGTCAGAAATACATTGTGCTCCTGCAGGGGGAGGAGCTACAAAGTCACCTGTGGTTATGTTGTAGGCTTGTGTACATAGGGATGGTAAAGAATCGGGCAAATAATGCCCTTAACACAATATAAGCAGGCTTTATTAGTGTAGTTATACATTGTTACATATAAGACAGTTCAGATAGAATGTCATTGAATTTGGATGCTAATTTGCAATATTTTCTTATGGACAAACTATATAAAAAAACCCTTAGCCCCCATGAACATGTATGTTTGATCTTGTTCAAATTTTCTTTTCTTCTTTTGTGATCTGGACTCCTCTAATTACTTTTCTGTATTTCCTGTGGTTCCAGTGCTATGCTTGTCTGTCTTGAGCCTCATTAGCCAACTACAAATTCTTAGCCCTTATATCTGCATTTGATCCCATGCACGCAATATGCGCTGCCTTCAGAGTTGCTACTAAAGAGCATCCAATTCACGCTTGTAAAATTCCCATTGGTTTTATACTCAGGTAAGTGAAGTATTATTCTCTCCTTGGATATTTTGTGTAATTTCAGCCAGTGCGTATTCAGAACCTCCTAATAGAAGATTCTAAACTGGACTCCTTATATCTTTTTGCTGTCTTCTTTAGTGTTCATGACAGTTCTGCCTCAGTATTTTCCTAAAAGAATTAAAAGTATCATACTACTGTGATATATACACATCTATGTTTATTGCAGTGCTAACCCTAGCCCTAATCCTCTTTATATAAACTGTATGCAGAGAGATTGCATGAATTGTTGAAGGCCAAATTAGTAATATCAGGATTCAAGTATATGTAATCTAGCTGCAAAATCAATGGCTTTTCTACTATTTTCTACATGTCTTTTGCTTTGTCATTTCTACCCCCCTAAAAATACACTTTGGCTTTTGGATTTTCCTTGAGATAGTGTTCAGGATAGCTTTGATGCTAGACATGTTGATGATATGTGTTAGTGGAATCCCTTCATAGTCCCTGAAAGAGCTTATGGTTTGGCAAGGCACATCTAATTATCTGCTAGGTGGTGGAGATGAGGATTTACACAACTAATACATGGTCAAGTTGTTAAAAAAAAAGCTCAATTTTTCTATTGCATCACTTAAATTACTGCATTTAATCACAGTAATGTATTTTAGTCAACAATTTTACTAATGGAACCATTTAGTGAACTCAGATACCAAAAAATGCATTTTTCTATAAAGTTCTAGGAGAATTTGGAAATGATGAAACAGTGGGTGTTCATCACATTTTAATAACCTGAAGATAAATTAGTGCAGGAGAGTGGCTGTGGAGTCAGGGAGTCGATGAGGTTCTGGAGTGTGAGGCTTGTCATAGAAAATTTTAGTAACTTGGGACTTTTGGTAACTGGTTGCTGGCTATACAATTTCTTGAACAAATTAAGTAAAAGAATAATTTTAAAAGCAGTAAACTATGAAGTTTAAGGAACTTTGGAGAAAGAAAATTGGAGCTTCTTCCTTTATTCTTCATTTTCCACTTTGTACTGTAAATATAAGGGTCCAAGTGACCAACAGTTTATTTTTCTTCTTGCTATTTTGACCTACCACTGTGTAGCAAGGAATATTACACCATGCTTCCTTTACTCGGATATGTAGAAACAGGATGTAAACTGCTAGGTCCTTTGTAATCCCTTCCCATTAATCTGTGTCTCAAACAGTAGGAGTTTCAGAGCACTCAATGAATGGGTTGGGTGTGTGTGTGTGTGTGTGTGTGTGTGTGTAAGTTCTGAATATTGAACCAGAGCATTTGCACGAAGCTACATCTGAAGCCCATTTTTATTTTATATTGTGATAAAGCATCTTGCTAAGCTGTTCAGGTTGGGCTCAAACTTAGGATTCTCTTGCCTCAGCCACCCAGAAAACTGGGATTACAAGCAGGTACCAGCACTTCTAGATTGGATTAGCTTTATCCTCATGAAAGATGGAAGATGTCTCTCCTGAATTCTTCCAAACTGATTATTACAAAGACTGTTGGTTATTGGTTTATTTCATTGAAAAAGCCTCCAAATGTGGAGGAAGAGAAATTAAAACTTGATATTTACAGAGTGGTTGATTACCTGTGTTGGGTGCCTTACTTAATTTACTTCATTACTAGCTCCATATTATAGGTGAAGTAATATTTTGATAAATACAAACAGGATAGAACTCTAACTTTCTTTTTGTTTGTTATGAGATGTTGATGGGTTCATAACTTTTTGGGAACTTTTCTTTCATACGATGCATAGTTCTTAGATATATAAACATGTTAGAAGAATAGGTATTAGCATCATAAGATGAATATTAATTTAGTATGTAGACTTCCTGTATGCAAATTTACACATTCCACTAGTTAAATCAAGAGAATTTGCCTCTGCCTGGATTTCTACAAGCAGTCCTGAAATTCATTTTGACTGGGCCATCTTAAGTCACATGTGCATCATGAGTCAATCCTGCTTGGGAGTGAGGCAGCAATGGGGTGAGGATAAAATATGTTGCTCAGTTTAGCTCAATCCATGTTCAGAATCCACCTGTGGAGTGGAGGAAAGGAGTCAGCTTCTCCAGAATGACTTGGATCTTGTAGAAATGAACTTGGAGGAAGACAGAGACAGAGTCTGGGAAGACAGGTAAACATAACCAATCACAACATCATTCACTCTTCCAATGAACCAAACAACTGTCTTGCTAAGAAATGGTGGGGGAAATGCTAAATGGTAGACATAGTTCCTGCCCTGAGTATCTTTATTATAGGGGGGCAAAATTTGTAGCTTGAAATTTTGAAATGATGTGATATAATAGTTATTTGACTCTGAGGGTAGGTAGGGAGTTGTTTATGGGGGAAAAATGGGACATCTTAGAAGGAGGAGAAATAACATAGACTGTGAAAAGCTAGTTTAGAATTTTGGAGCCATGTGTGGTTAGTTGCTGAGAGGAGATGGGACACTGGAAAAAGAAAAATAAACTTTGTTAAGGGACAGAATGGACAAAGGAATTAGAAAAATTAGTAATGCCTAGCCCATTAGTAGAAAATTCTGGGTTCCAAAGTGCTAACATTACTAAACTCTATTTGGGATCAGTTCTTAACAAACAAATAAACAACAACAACAACAACAAAAAATAGCATCAAAAGCTTCAGAGTGTGTTGAGAAAAGTATCACTTCTTGTTGGCTGAAAATGGTGACTTCCTTATTTTTGGGGGAGTTAGCTCTGTTTGTTAAAGAAGTCAGTATCCTGCAAAGTGTTTTTTTTAGTTTGTATGGCTTCCCTTTAAGAATTTCTATTTCTGAGTCAAGTTTCAACTAATTTATATTTCTGAGTCAAGTTTCAACTCATTTATTTGTGTAATTTTTTTCTACTAGAGAACATAAAGTAGTTTAGCTTTCAGTCACGTTTTCAACTTAATTTTTTTTAAATATTAAGGGAAGTATTTTCCTATATACACTGGAAGTAGATAAAGTGCCTGATGTGGGACCAGAGTATCATAAGGACTGAGTATTGCCTAGCTTTATATGAGATCCCCAGAAAGATATATGAGAGGTTTCCTAGTTAGGGAGCCTTAATTTTCCTTGTTGGATATGATCCACAAGAAATAACTCCATATCCAAACCATAAGTATGATTCATGACAGATGGGCCTTGCTAATTATGTGCATCTCCAGCTAAGGTTCAAATTTACCTGATTTCTTAAATGTATAGAAGACATCATCAAGTAATATGGGCCAGAAAATATAGCTGAGGCCTTGTGAGAAGAATGAAAAATATTTTCAAATCTTAGACAGGGAAAATTATGCTTCCTTTCAAAGTGTGTGGGCTAAAACTGAACCAAAAAAAAAAGAATTATAAATATTACTGAAACTTCCCTTTTTACTGAAACTTCCCATTTCCCTAAAGAGTAAGTGTATTGAGGACAATTTCGAAAGACTAAGACTAGATAATGAAAGTCTACACGAAGATTGGGTACTTGCTGATTGATGCATGTCAGATTGAAACAGAGAAGACTATGACAATTCTCATAAAACCTTCAGTATTTGGCCTTTTCCCTAGGTACTAATTCTGTTCCCCTTACCCTCACGCCACATTTTCTCTATCTTAGTCTCTCACTCTTTCTCTGCCTGTCAAATCCTTCTCATCTTTCAGTTTAACATCAAAAACAACTTCTCCTGTAAAGCCTTCCTGGCCTCCTCCTTTGTTCAGTTTTTCTCATTTTCTCACTGTAATACTCTTAAAAGCACCATCTGATTCTACCTCTTTCCTGTTTCTCCCACCTATATGGTCTCCTTCATTAGATTATAAACTACTTGAAGGAAAATGACCTTGGTTTCCATTGTGTCCTTCATGCAATTTTAAACATCTTTTGAGCAAATACATGCATCTTAAGTACAACAGTTCAAATTATTCATAAATATAATTGTATATTTAATATCCCAGGAAATAAGCATTCTGGTATTGATATAGGGGAATGAAACTCTCAACCTACTGTATGTGTTCTCTAAAATCAAAGAATGAATTTCAGAAACAATGGATGTTAAGATCAGAATATATTTATTGAGAGAAAAGAAAGTTTCTGTCTGAAAGAGAGATGGAAGGGGTCCCAAGTGGGTTGCAAAGATTCTGTTTTCCAGGGACTTTTATAAAGCAAAACCATGAGGTAAGATGGGTCCAAGGTGGGGAAAACATGGGGACTCATAAGGCAGGTGGGCATAAATGGGACAGAACTAGGGTTAACCAATGAGATTAATTGCTCAAGTAAAATTAATTAAATCAGGAACAAATGAGGAAGTGAATCATGTAAGCAAGTAGGCATGCTTAAAGAGCAGTGACTCTTCTTGTAGGGAGTTGGGATGGTGACTTCTGGCTTCCTCAGGATGATCTATACCTATTAGAATATCAATCCTTAGGATATGGGTGTATTTGTTTGAATTTTTGTCTTGAGGCCTGGCCCACAGTGGGAGGTCTGTCTCCCCCACAGTTGCAAGGTATCTGGTCTTCTGCACTGGCTCCTATGAGGAGCCATCCCTGTCTGACTGCCTGTAATATTTCTAACTCGGTTGCCAAGTAACAGTATCATAGCTGGCAAAGTATTATTTTCTTTGCTCTAGCTCAAAAAAATAAATTATACTGAAAGTCTCCATAATTAAAAAGTTTACAGATAGTAAGGGAGATTATAATCCTTAGTTTCATCAACTAGTCAACAAAAACTTTAGTAATTACTAGGTATGCAGCATCATAGTATTGATGGACTCAATATTCATGGTCACTGTCCTAGTAAGGAAAATGGTCAAATGATGTTAATGAATACGTTTACAGGTCAGCATTCTGCTAGGTACAGCAGCATTAAAGAAAATATGATTTAGAAGGTTGTTTCTGCTGGTGACCTTGATTTTAGACAGAGTAACTCTTAGTCATGGAACTTCCAGGAAAAACTAAGGGCTAGCAAAGGACACACTGCTGAGGAGAAATGGTGGTGAGTTTGTATTCAGCCTTTGTCCGCATGTGCATCAGTATTGGTTTCCCTAACATCACAGAGATTGCAGAGAGTAAGAAACTCTCCCTGGCTAATTGAATGACAGCAGAGGGTCGTTGGCAGGCTTCAAACACACACTTACACAGAGAGTAAAACTGCACATCTCCGACCTGGCTCAGATTCACTCTTGTCTTTTGAGGCTTTGCATGTTGTTCTGCAGGGAGGGGGCATTTTTGAGGCATGAAGAGTAAGCTTTTCAGTTTTTTTCTTGAGGCTTCTCACTGGATGATCTTTCTTCTGCAATCTCCAAAGTCTACGAAAATGAGCATTTAAAATAACCAGGAAAGTAAACGACTATTTAATTTGTTAAAATGTCCACACAGACCAGGGGTTTTCTGAAACCCCAGCATCAGAGCTGGGGACCAGGAAGAAATGTCTCTGGCTGCTTGGCTGATCAGAGAGCAGTTCTGCTATTGAATCTAAGGTGGAAGTGAGTGCTAGTTAAAAGAGGAAGTAAGATGGGACTGCAAAATCCAGGTTTTTGCCAAGTCGCAGAATCTCAGGATTGGCCATTGTCTCTACCTTCAGATCCACCGTTAAGTTTTCAGCACCAAAAAAATCTGACAAGTGTTGATTTCCTGTTGTCTTGTTCTGAAATCCTGTGTTATTTGCAACATTTTGCTCTGATCTGCTTTGTTCTGTTTTGTTTTATTCTCTTAAAAAAAAAAATCTGTCAGTTTTTCCAGGCCACCTTTGGGTTGCTTCTGTGGTGCTTCCTGCTTTATCCAGCCTTGGTGATCCATGATGTTGAACATGGATCTCATCTTGTGTTTAAGAATGGGCCTATCAGGGTCTTTGCCTTTTTACAGGAAGAGTCAGATGGTCCTAGCAACTTACCCCTTTCTTCAGAAGCACTGACTCACTCTCTGTTGCAACATCTGCCGTCCCGAGTTGCTGTTGTAAGAAGGGACCACATGTTCTAATCTTACAGTTCACCCTGCTCGTGTTTAGAACATGTATCTTGGAGGCAGCTGAACACAAAAGCAGGAAAAAAAGGCTGAGAATTCAGTGGAGACTGAGTAAATTAGTGACAAACATGCTTCGCTCTCCCGAGACTTTTGGGAACTTACTCCAACCCCTGTGGTATGGGGTGGGGGATAAACATTTGGAGGGAAGAGGTGAGGAAATGACCCTGTAAGGCAGAGCCTGAATTTTCACAGGCATTCTATTGGAACTACCGATAAGAAAAGACAATAAATGAATGAATAATTAAAGTGGGTCCAACAGTAATTACAGAGGATGAGGGATCCAGAAAACAGCAGAGTCCAACTGTAACTGTGGCTGGCGGTCTTTGGAGGGCTGGTCTTTGGTCAGAGAGGAAATCTAACTAAAGCTGGAGCCACGAAGGAAGAGGACAATTTGTAGAGTGAGGGGCTGGGGTTCAGGGAGGCTTGAGATGCAGAAAGGGCTGGAGATGGACCAGGTACTGAGCAGAAGGCAAGTTCAAGAAAGGAATGGCATGACTTATGCTTGGCATTTCCAGAAAAAGGTCACATCTGGCCATTCTCTGGGGATGACTTGGCACAGGGTAGCAGGCATTGCAGACACCCGCCTCTGACAGCTGGACGTGGCCCTCCTCAGACCATGCTCTATGGGGCATAGCAGGTGAATAGATGTTTTGGTGTCTGTGGCACTGCTTGCTTATCCAGTATTGTTGGTTGGTAACTTCTTTCAGCCTTGCTGACATGGAACATAGATCTTATCCCACTGTAATAATCTGTTGGTTAGATTTACAGTCTCAAACAGGGGCAGGTAAGGAGTTCAAAAAGTAAAAGAAAACTAAGAAGGGATTTAGGACTCCCTACAAATTCAACTTTAAATGTAGTTTTGTTTTTATCTTACACTGCAATCTTTTCGAACATTTATTGGCTTTAGAGAATATTGAACGGGCCCATTTTAATTACTTCTCCAAGTCTCCTGCTAGTATTCAAATTAATTGCCTTTAAATAGCCTGATAACTGGTCATAGACATTTCAGAAGTGCACTGGCAAACCAAAGACTGGTTATCTAAGGAAAATTCAGAGTTTAGAAGGAGGCAGGGATGAAACAGGGAAGAAATAGCTACAGTTTTGCCTCCCCAGGAGGGGAATTTCTGTAGTGCTGTGGCCCAGTGACGTGGTGCAGAGCAATTGGGCTTCAGAGTTAAGCATATGAGTGTCTCACATAGGTGCCATCAGTTCATAGATGAGAAAAATCTAGGAGAGTTGCTTAACTTCCTTGAAACTCAATTTCTTCATGCAAAATCTGAGATTAAAAACATCTGCATCCTAGACCTCTTCAGAGAATTGTAAGTAACGTATGTGTAATTTTCATCATAGTTTCAGGAAGAGAGGATCTACTCAGGACTTACCATCCTAGTGATCAATCAAGTATACTACAACAGACACACCCATTATTGACCAGAAATCATAAATCAGAGGTGTACCAGCTTGAATAGAGAATGAGGATTAGCTTCAACAGCCTGGCCTGGCTGGTTCTATATCACATTCCCTTTGGAAATCTGTTGCCTTTCAACCATAAATGTTGGTTAAATTTTCAAATGAAATGCTCTCTTTGCCTTGTTTCATGGGCTCAGCATTTTCTAAATTCATTTTCCATTCCTAGTTCTCCTCAGATCTTCTGCTGGCATGAAATCTGGATATCCTGGAGATTACATTTGCCCCTAAAATGGAGGTCAGCGATTTCTCCAGGGTTCTGTTTGGATGTAAAAGGGATTTTTTTGTTTGAGCTGGAGAGACCTGAAGACCTTCTAGAGGTGTTTTCTTACACTGTGGGCTTGGCTCACCAAGGGCTGGCTGATCCAGTATAAGTCTTCAGAAGTAATGAATTACTTGAAGACAGTGTTTTCCCCTGTTATTCTTTTTCTTGCTAATTTCACAACTTTGTCCACAAGAACTTCAAGTAAAGATTGCTGGCTGATTAGAGTCATCTGGATAAAATATTTTAAAACTACATAATCGGGGATAGATTAATTTAGAGAGCAGGAATGAACTTTTAAGGAGCATTTTGCATGTTTGAATGTAAATCAATTTGTCATCTAACTCTATGTCATCAATATTACCTCTTTGCATGACCACTCTTGTTAGATATCACTTTCTGGAAATCATCCAAAATATGTAAAATACTTACTTCACGAAAGCATTTGTCAAAATTATTTATAACAATATTAAGTTAGAAATACACCACGTTTGAAAAGTTTGTTAAATGATTTGAGAGACATCTACTTGAGAAGACATTATGCAGTCATTTAAAACCGAAGACACATCAAACCCCAGTTCTTACAGTGAAAAATATGCCTTAAAAATCAGAATACTCTGTGATGATCGTTATCTAGCTCATGCAGGTACATAGAAAGATGCTAGCAGGAAACATACTAAAATATGAAAGAGTAGAAAAGATTCTGCTCATCTAATATTTTCTTAGTTTCTTTTATTTAGCTGCCTCTTTTTCTAATACTTTTTTAAACTGAGAAAGGAAATAAAACCCTGATAGTAACTAGGAAGAAATAAAGCAGGTGAGCAGTTGGTTAGTTAAACATACAAAGTAGTCCAATGGTAAGGAAGGAAAGAGACTCCACCGTCATGCTGTGAATGGAACCCACTGCAGGTGAATTGCATGAAGTAATCTCAGGAAAACAGCCTACTTTAGTGCATTCTTGTTCTTACCTTACTCTCCAGTGGCTCATGGGACCTAAGGAGCCCTGTAGATAAGGAAGCAACCAACATTGCTAAATTCAGTGGTCCTTTCTGTTCTTGGAGCATACATTCCAAGATCCCTCCTGGGTGGCTGAAACCTGAGGCCTTAAAGTTCCAAACCCAGTAATTTAACACCTTCTCCATCGGAATAAGCACTGGTTGCTCACTCTGTCCATAACTTCTGCAGGTGCGATAACAAAACTAGCATAACTTTCTTTGTTTTTCTTCACAGTTTTAGGGAGAGGAGATGTTTTCTTTTTAAAAAATCTTGTAATAAAATTTTTCTTTCTATTCTTATTAAGTCACCTTTTTATTTAAAGGAAGCACTGCACAGCTTCCCTTTGGCATATCTGAACTGCAAGCATTTCTGCATTTGTATTTTGGAGCTGTTATTAAGCAAAATAAGGACGACTTGAACACAAGCACTGTGATACTGGGATTGCCGATCTGCTCTTTAAGTAACTAAATGGTTTGTGTCATAAGCGTGGACACACATTAAACAAAGGGACAATTCATATGCTAGTTAGGACCCAGAGAGATGGCATGAGATTTCCTCATCATATTCAGAATGGCGTGGATCTTAAAATTTATGAATTGGGGGGTAGGAGGGGACTTTCCACTCAGTAATTTTCTGCAGGTGATTGTGGGTAGCTGGAACCATGGGAAATGAAACAGCAGAGCAGAGAGAACTACTATACCAAGGATTGTCTGCCTGACGCTCTCCTCACATAAATGTTCATAAATTTCATGAATGCTCTGGCATACTGCATTGCTGTCTTTTGGAGCTGGGGAATAAAGTACAGCAGATGGAGGTAGTAAAGTGCAGAGGTGACCACGACATCCCAGGGCACTCAGGAATTGCAGGACCCTGCCCCCCTCAAATACCAGATTTTTCCCAAGAACAAAGCAAAATCCTGGGACAGAAATTTCTTACAAGCAAGACTTCCAGTAGGGTGGAGATCAGAATTCACAGCACGTTCCAGTACCTCTCCATCTACAGATATGTACAGAGCTCTCCCTGGGGTGGGACAAACTCATCACAGACAGTTCCTTCTTGTGAGAAGCAGTTGGCAAGACAGTTGCCTGGTGTGCCTCACAGAATGACATGGTTCTTGCCCAGTATAAAGCCTCAGAGTTTCTATTTCATGATACTTAGACCTCAGCTTCCATTTCCTCCTGGGTAACTAGAGCATATATTATCACCAGTTCCATAGTCTGCAGCCTGATTCACTCCCCAGGATAAATAACTGCTCAAACCACTATGATACCTGGTGGCATGGACATTTTGATCAGTAACACTGCAGTGTTAACTTTACTTCCGGCTGTCTAAGGAAGCATTTTTAAACCATGGTCATTGAAGGTCCAGGAGATTCCTTGCAAACTTGTGCAACAGGACATGCAGAGGAGCATAAGGATGCCAGTGAGACAGCATCAGTATGAAAAAGCATGACTTTGAGGGACTTTTTAATATGCTACCTAGGCACATAATTCTCTCAAGTAGATTTCTTTAGAGTTAATTCTTTGTTGATGTTGATGCTCTGGATATTTTTAGACTGCTTTTATTTTTTATTTTGTTTTTAGTTACCCTGACATGATCTTTTAATGTGATGCTGTCACCTCAGAGTCTCTTCTCAATACATTTTGGGTAAAATGCTGCTGGAATTTTGCAGTGAGTGAGGAAAGTGACTGTTCCTATTCACTTTCAAGGAACACACAGGATGTAATAGCTTGTGAGGATGTCTCAAAGGCAGAATGCCATTTGTCCTCCAAAGAGCCTCTCTCAGAAAACCTCTTGTGCTTTGTGTCCCTTCTGGCTCCTCGGAGTATCCTGGAGTTGGGCACATGGGGGTGGCCTTAAGCAGAACTCTGCCAGTAGGTGCCTACTTCTATATAGTTCCCCAGAATCACCCTGTATCAATGCTACATCCTGGGAATGGCTCTGTTTTAAGGGGGACAAGTGGGACTACAAGGGCTCAAATGCAGGACCTGCGCATGCCAAGTTTGGTCTCTACTGCCGAGACACACCCCAGTCCCTGCCTTTATTCACTGTCAATGTTTCTCCCTCGCTTTCCTCATGACCAGGTGTTAGTGTCCCACACAATCTCCCCCCCCCCTACCCTCTCTCACATTGGATATTGAATCCAGGGCCTTTGAAACTGAGCTGCATCCAGCCCTTTTTAAATTTTGTGTTAGGAGACAGGTTCTCACTAAGTCATTAAATTATCCAAGCTGGCTTGAATTTACAATCCCCCTGCCTCATCCTCCCAGGGTTCTGGAATTACAGGGATTAGAAATGAGTACCACGATATCCAGCTTTCTCCCTTTCCCTCTCCCTCTCTCCCTCTCTCCCTCCCCCACTTTTCATTCATGGAATATTTTTCAGCTTTTAGTTTTTATTACTACATTTTTGCAGTGCAGAAAATTTATGTTCCTTGTGCTGAGTTGGTGCACATGTATAGCATCTTTCTTTCTTTCTTTCTTTCTTTCTTTCTTTCTTTCTTTCTTTCTTTCTTTCTTTCTTTTCTTTCTTTCTTCTTTCCTTCCTTCCTTCTTTCTTTTTCTTGCCTTTCTTTCTTCACCTTTCCCTCGCCTTTCTCTCTCCTCTCCATCTCTTGACCCCTTTCCATTTGAAAACAGCTATCTCCCCACTTCCTATTACTGGTCTTTTAGTTTGCTTTTTATTTACACTCTGGGTGTCTCATATGTTTAAGCTTGTATGTCTGATTTATTTTACTTTTTGATCTCAAAGTATATCCACTTTCCTGCAGTGACTCAAGTTCATCCTTTATGGCAGAATATTGTGTATAAATACCACATTTTCTTTATTCATTCTTCTACTGATGAACATATAGACCACCTCCAAGGTTGAGCTATAACAAATTGTGCTGCTATAAACATAAGTATGCATATATCACTGTAATGTGATGCTTTTCACTAGTCTGGGAAGATAACTAGAAGGGGAATAGATGGGTCAAATGGAATTTCTAGTGTTCCTTTTTCAAGGAATTTCCATACTCATTTTTATAGTGGTTGTACTAGGCTTCTTCCCCACCCCCCATTCTTGCCGGTATTTGTTTTTATTTGATGTTTTGAGCATAATCATTCTTTCTGGAATAAGATAAATTCTCTGTGCTATTTTAATGTGTGTTTCTCTAATGAACAATGATATTGAACATTTTAAATTTATTTATTTGGCACCTGCACTTCTTTGGAGATGTGACTATTCATTTTTTGTCCATTTTTGATTGGATATTTTAATTTGGGAGCATCTATTTCTTTTGAGTTCTTCATATATTCTAGATATTAGTTCTCTGCCCAAGGAATAACTGGAAAAAATTTTCTCCATTCTGTAGGTTGTCTCTCCATGTTGTTGGTTGTTGCCTTTGCTGTACAGAAGCTTTTTAATTTGATATGATCCAATTTTTTGATTCTTAGTATTATTGGTGTTCTGTTCAGAAAACCCTTACCTATGCCTATGTCTTCAAAAGTTTTACCTGTTTTCTTTTTCTTTCTTTCTTTCTTTCTTTCTTTCTTTCTTTCTTTCTTTCTTTCTTCTTTATTTCTTCTTTCTTTCTTTCTTTCTTTCTTTCTTTCTTTCTTTCTTTCTTTCTTTCTCTCTTTCTTTCTTTCTTTCTTCCTTACCAAATATATTTTTTGAGAGAAAGAAAGCTTCTGTCTGAGAGAGACAGGAGAGGTCCCAAGTGCATTGCCAAAGACTCTGTCTTTTCTAGGTACTTTTATAGAGCAAAACTACAAGGTGAGGTGGGATCAAGATGGGAAAAATAGGAACTCTCAATGCAGGTGGGCATGAGATGGGACAGAACTATGGTTAACCAATAAGATTATGAGAGTAATTGCTCAAGAAAAGTTGACTAAATTGGGATTCAACAGGAAAGTGAGTCACATAGCAAGTAAAAACAGGGCCTTTGCCTGTCAAGGGTTGTATTAGAGACTTTTTCTGGCTTCCTCAAGCTGATCAGGATTCATATTCGGAATATTAATGCCTGATGTTTATACTTAAGGTGCGGTTGCATTTCTTTGTCTTGAGATCTGATCCATAGCAGAAGTGTCTGTGTCCTCCAACGTTGTAAGATATCTGATCTTCTGCACTGGCTCTTTTGAAGGTGCAGCTCTGTCTGACTCCCTATGATATTTCTAACTAACTCAGCTGCATATAACATTCCCACCTCTGAAGAAGTACTCTGAACATCTGTGAGGGGGCAATGGGTGATGACCATTCTGGCTTGTTTAGGCTGAAGGGGGTCATAGTTGATCAGCAGTCAGGGATACTCTGCAGAGGGTCTATCTAAAGACCCTTGATAGATACCAGGCAATTTCGTAGTGGGTAAGCATACAGCTCTAAGTCTGGAGAAGACAGAGCCAAAGAAACAATTAAGTATGCATGGGCCAAGTAATGGAATCAATAGGATAATTATGAGTACAGCTAACAAAGATTTCCACCAAGAAAAGGCAGTAATGGTTTTCCATAAGGAGGATAAGGATAAGGTTCAGGAAATTTTAGAGTCTCACAGGTCATTGATTTGGCATCTAATATCTTGAACAGCTATTAAGATATTAGCAGAAGGATCAGGAATGTACACCCTGCATTCTGTTTTTACAATTGGATGTTAGAGCATCCAATTTTAGAGGACAGCCTGTCTCATTAATTTTACTTCTTCACCGAGGAGAAAGAGATCAGGTGCTGTGTGATTTAAGGCCTGTCGAGTTAAGGCCTCAATGTGTATCATGTAACTCTCTCTGGACAAGAATCTAGTGGATCCCAATAAAAAGAATCTAAAAGGAATCTAGCATATTAGTTATTGGTTTTATCTGTGTGATTACTCGGGATTTGGTATCCTTTATGCAAGAACAAATTTTAATCAAAATATGTACAATCAAAGTATGTAATACCAAAGCATGTGCAATCAAAGTATGAGCATTAAAGCTGATAGTAAGTTTCAGAAACTATTTTTAAGGGATATAAATTGTAATCCATTGGCCCTTCGGTTCCTTTATTGATGGAGTCTGATATTTTGTCATAAATTCCTCTAGCTTTAGTTATAATCATCTCTAAATTTTTGATAATGTATGAGAACCAGATTAGTACATTATTTTGAACAATGAAAAACACTGTTAAGTTTTTATATATGAACAACAATATGTATTGTATTTGTAAAAAAAACCATCTCAGCATCATTTTGACTACTTGGCAACCTGGATATACACATTTTAGTATTTAGACAGAGTAAAACCGGGAAGGGAACTAGACTTCTAGAAATAACTACAGAGAATGGGTGAAGAGAAAGTTATCCCAGTTATAGTCTCATCAAGGCATTTTTTGGTGATTGTTTGACGTGTGATGCCTGGAAGGAAGGCCAGAAATGAGAAGGAGAAGGAGATATGTGTCAATATCCAGCAGTAGGCTGGTTTTTACCTCTCATAATGATTACTCAGGCTCCTTGGTGAAGACAACAGGTAGAGACGACAGTCTGGCCAGAAGGGCCATTTAGTCTTGCTGGACCACTTGGGAGCCAGATCTAAGCTCTGGAGTCTCTATCTCAGAGTGCAATTTCACTTCCAGTGACAGCCTTTATAGTCAGGGCATGGCTTAGGGTCTTCTTCAGGAAGTCCCTCTTAAGGTAGCCTGGCTTTCCACAGTAGTAGCCATTGAGTCCAGTCACTGAGCTCTCCTTGGAGTCCCCTGTTTCATCTTGCATCAGATTAACTATTTTTTGTTTTAATATTTAATGAATTTTTAATCCATGTTGATTTTAGTCCAATGCATAGTGAGATACGTGGATCTATATTCAACCTCTGGCATGTGGATCACCAGTTTCCCCAGCACCATTTGTTAAAGAGGTTATCTTTCCTCCAGTGCATTTTGTGAGAGATGGAGTTTTGTCAAAGATCAAACAGCTAAATGAGTCTGGGGTCGTTTCCATGGATCCATATGTCTGTTTTTGTGCTACTACCATGCCATTTTTGTCACTGTAACTTTGTAATATAATTTCAAATCTAGGACTGTAATGCCTCCTGCTTTTCCTTTGTTATCCAGGATTGCTTTTGCTACTCTGGGCCTCTTCTATTTCTATGAATTTTATGATTATTGTTTTCTCTATTCCTGTGAGTAACATTGTTTTTATTTTGATTGGGATGGGGCTAAATCTGTATGTCAGTTTTGGAAGTATGACTCTTTTGACTTTAATTGTTCTGTCTATCCAGAAACAAGGAAAGTTTTCCATTTTTAGATATTCTCTGAACTCCTTTTTCATCACTTCTTGGCATTTTGATTAAGATCAAGTGTGAACTTCTTTTCCAGAGTACTGTAGTTTTTGCTTTCTTGGTTAGATTAATTCCTAAGTGTTTCATTTTTCTTGATGCTTATGGATGGTATATTTCTTAATTACTTTGTTTCTCAGTTCATTATTAGTATACAAGATACTATTGATTTTTGTGTTGATATTTTATCCTGTTACATTGCTGAATTTGATTATTAATTCTAGGGATCTGTTGGTGAATGGAATTTTTGGGTCTTCTATGTAGAGGATCATGTTTACAAATAGTGATAATTTGACTTCTTCCTTTTCTATATATATTTATTTTATTTGTTTCTCTTGCTCAATTGCTCTGGTTAATATTTTGAGTTGAACCACAGTGGTAATAGTAGACCTCTTTGTCTTGTTTCTGATTTTAGAGGGAAACTTTCCATTTTATCCCATTTAATATGGTATTGACAGTATGTTTGTCATAAATGGCCTTTATCAGATTAAAGTTCTTTCTCCATCTATTTTCTTCAGAATTTTTATCACAAAAAGATGTTGGATTTTGTCAAAAGCTTTTTCTGTGTCTATTGAGATGATCATGTGATTTTTTCCCTAGGTTCTGTTTATGTAACACATTGCATTTTTGATTCACATATGTTGAATCATACTTGCATTTCCATGCTGAAGCTTACTTGGTCATGACATATGATCTTTTTGATAATTTGTTGCATTCTTTTGCCAGTGTCTTGTTGAGAATTTTTTGTATCTATATTCATTAAAGAGATTGGACTGTAGTTTTCTTTGTTGGTCAGATTCTTGTCTGGTTTTGGAATCAGGGTAATTGTAGCTTCCAGCAATGATTTTGAGAGTACTCCTTCCCTTTCTATTTCATAAAATAGTTTCTGTCTCTCTGTCTCTGTCTCTCTAAATAATAACTTTATTGAGATGATTCACCAACCATGAAATTCACCCTTTTCAAGTGCAGGAATCTATTATTTTTAATATATCCATTGAGTTGTGTACATAATTTCTCCTTTTTGATGGGTTTAAAAAGAAACAAATTATAAATCACTTTTACTGAGCATAGTTTCAGATATATAGACTCTTTTAAATTTGTCTACTTGACATGTTTGCTTGTTTTATTTTTTCCTTCTTGTCTTTGAATTAATTGTCTTTGCTGTGCTTTAGTTTTCTTTTGTGTAATGTGTAAGTTATATGCAACTTCTGGTCAGCAAGAGATCACTCTTAAATTTTTATGAAGTAAAAATTTGTAGTTCTCTCCAGTCAAATATCAATGTTAATTCTCTCCTTAGTAAAATAAAAATTTTGCCTATAATTCTTATTGTCCTCACTCTAGTCATATTGACACTAGGGGTATTTTAGTTTTGTGTGGCCATTTATGTTTTAGAATTATGTGTGTTTCAATTATTTTGGCTCACTGTTATAATTCTGGCATGCTATATAGCTGTATATTCTTTTGAAGTTACTTTTTCATTTTTCTAGAATATAGATGAGTAATTTGGAGAGGATCCAAGAGGCAAACCTTCTGATTGTTCATGGGATAGACCATACCTTTCCTCTTACTCACTTGATTGCTAGTTTGATTGAAAGCAGAATTACAAATTTAAAATATGACTTAAAGCTATTCAAATTTTTCCCAGTGTTCACAGTGTTAAAAATCTGATGATGATCATTTCTAATTCCCTTATAGATGATCTGATGTTTTTAAACTCTATGGAAACTTACAGGTTGTCTGGTTTAATTCATTCAGCAATTACTTATTGAGAGGCAGTTATGTACAAAATACTGTTCCAGATGTTGGTGGAGAAAGTTGGAACAAAACAAGATTTCTTGTTCTCAATTTGCTCATATTCTTGTGGAGAGATAAACATGGGAAATAAATAAGTAAATCATAGGATACATCATTAACATGTACTTTGGGAATAGTAAAGTTAAGAAGGAGGATGAAGTTACTCAAGAAGTGACCTATGGCCAAAGGTATGGAAGAGTGAGTAAAAAAAATGTGTAGATAACTGAGGAAAGAGCAGTTCTGAAGAAAGAATTTCATGTGCAAAAGTCCTGAGGTCAGGGCATGCCAATGATGTTTGAGGAAAAGCAAGATGCCACCATGTTCTGTTTGCATAAATTAGTGAAAGTCAAAAGTGCAAGAGAGATCAAAGACATACAGATTGAGAAGGACTTAAATCTCATATGGCCATGTTGATTGAACTTTGAGAAAAATGAAAAGCCATTGGAATGACTGGGTTAAGAAGAATGATAACTTCTGACTTAACTTTTGTAGATACCTCTAGCCCTAGAACTGGAAATAGTCTATAGAGGAGACAGAACTAGAAGAAAGAAGAATTCATGAATTTGCTATAGCAATGTCAGAAAGAGGGGATGTGACTTGAATTATAGTCAAAAGAAGATAAGTGTGGAAAGTAGACCAGCTCTAGATTTTTGTAGTATTTTAATTTAGGAATACTTTCACACAGAGCATTTACAGAAAATTTATAAGAATGCTATAAAGATTCCAAAATATGCTTTGACTCAGTTCCCTAATTACACTTTTACCACTTTAACTTTTCACTTTTTAAATAAGTTTATTATAATTTCTTGTATTGTTTTAAAGATGAACTTGAAGACATAATGTTTTTATCCCTAATATATAGTATATGTTTCTTAAAAACAAGATATTTAGGTTGGGGATTTAGCTCAGTTGGCATAAGC
>PVJX010024984.1:0-27445 GCA_004027295.1 Dolichotis patagonum | reverse complement strand
GGAGGAGGAGGAGGAGGAGGAGGAGGATTGAGAATCAGAGGGAGAAAATGAAGCAGTAGGAACTAAAAATTCAGGTACTGAATGATGGCAAGATAGAGTTTAAAACTTCAAGATTATCATGTCAAAACTTCTTGAGATCACTTCTGTATTTGCCATTACTTTTGAGTTACTCTAACCACTGTGTGTATCAAAATAGTTGTCAGAGACAGTTGAAAGAATGGAGAAAGTGATTTTATAGACGACAACTAAGCAATAACAGTGATAAATATTTACTCAGTACTGATGCAGACTGGAGTTGCAATAGTTTTGTTATTTTATAATCTCACATTTATAACTTGTAAAATAATGTAGAGTGTAAAATTAAAGTAAAAGTGTAAATAAAATCATAAATAAGTTTTCAAATGTAATAGTATTTTCACTAATCTTAGCCTGGGTTCTGCAACATTAATTTAACTGATTATATATTTGTCTCTTTTCTTTATTCCTAACATTCTTCTATCTAGTTGCTTTGAATTGGCCCATTATGTAAATATTTCCAGGAATTCAAATGTAAAAATATGAGTCAGATTATTATTTTAAAAACCTTTTATTGTGTGTTATCATAAATTTATTTTAAGTAAGAAATAATACAGAAAGATCATGAGTACCTTTTACTCATTTTCACCTGACAATAATACAACTCTATGGCATAACATTACAACTGAGTTATTGCTATCAAAACAGACGAATAAAGAACATTTTAGTCACCATGCAGATTCCATGTTACCTTATATATTCACACCCAAGTCCATTCTATCTACACCTCCTTTTTATATAGGTAGTATAAACTACTTTTTTGTTTTTATTCTTGAAATTTTCCATTTCAGGAATGTTTTGTAAGTGAATCATACATTATGCAAACTTTCAGGATTGGCCTTTTACCCTCTCAGAATAGTGTTCTGGGAATGTATCCAAGGAAGTTAATATGGTCCATTTTCTATTGCAGAGTAATATCCTTGAGATATGACTGTGCATATTGCATTTACATATTGAAGGGCATAACACAGTTTTCCTATTATTATAGATAAAATTTTAAACAATGTTTGTTATAGGCTTTTAAGTGGGTAAAAGTCTTAATTTTTCTGGGAGATGTATTTTCAAGTACAAATTCATGAGTTATGTGACAATTGCATGTTCAGATTTTTAAAGAATATACTGAAGCCTTTTCAAGATTGGTTCTTCAATTTTAGTGATCTCTCAGTACTACCTGCTTTAATCAGACTCTCTGTATCCTTTTGGACACAGCATGTTGTCAATAAATTAGTCTCACGTTTCTTAAGAGTGTTATATTCTTATTAGTGTTATATCTATGTATTATTAATTTATATTGCTTATATCTATTTATTTTGTTCATGGCATTAAGGATCATTTTTAGCACAGGCATGTCTTCTTCACTGAAATAAATATTTATTTATTTTGACTATTTGCTTTTCTGCTGTATTTTTTCTAACTTTTAGTGTATTACTTATTGTATATGTCAAGTCTTTATAAGATACAGACTTTAGAAATATTTCCCTCTGGTTTGTATCTTGCTTTCAATAATTTTACACAATTTTTCTTTATGTCAGTTTTTATGTTTATGGATTATGCTTCAATGTTAAAAACTTATTTCCTGGTTCTAGATTCTACTAGCAATTTTTGTAAATATTTTGTAAAAGTTTGTTATTTTATAATTTATATTTAAGTCCCTGATCCATTTTAAGCTAATGTTTGCATAAGTTATGAAATAGGGTAGAGTATTTTTTTTACTTTTAGCATTTTGATAATTTATTTTGTATCTGTATATCCAGGTATTTCAATACCACTTGCTGAAAAGGCTGGATACTTTTGAATGGATTGGTTTGTATGTTTGTTAAAATTAGTTGAGCTAATTTGAAAATATCATGCTGATAGAATGGAGATCAACTCTCTTTGATGTGAGATTCTTATAACAGTATAGACTTAGGTCATATGTTTAATCTACTGTGCCAATCTCTGACATTTACTGGTATATTTAATCTATTTACATTTAATGATGTAATAACATAACATATTCTCATTGAAAGATATAACAAATGGTGTTTTGGGGCTAATGCTTGCCATTTATTTTATTATTATTTCTAAGTTGTGATTTTTATGCTTTTTTTGGTATATGTAATCACATTTTAATTCCAATTATGTATTTTGTTCTTGAGTATATTTTATTTTATATTTTTACTAAGAGGTCAAAATATGTATTTAATTGAAAATTTATATTGAGAAATTATATGCATAACATTCTAAAATCTACTTTTATTCATCTTACCAATTCATCTGAAATATGAAAATCTTACCTTATATATATGATTATTTCAACAATAATAATACACAGATTTATTCAACATAAATTATTTACCATTGAACACATATGTTTAAAAGCTTTGCTATATTTGTGATCCTTCAATTCTGAAAATTTTACCTTAAGCTAATAAATTTTAAAGAGTTTCTTAAAATCTTTTTATTACATTAGATGTTTGAGTTTTCATTTGTTTGTTATATTTCTCCTTTTCCCTAAATTTCTCAACTCAAAAACAACAATATATAATCTACTGGTTTATATGGAGAGGTTTTTGCTTTACTTTGCTAAAACAAGGGTAATCACATTTCTGGAAAGTAGACATAGCTCAACAATTTTTAATCCCGGTCAAGGGCACTCATGAAAACTTAAGACTCACAAAAGTTTTTTTGTGGTTCACTGAAGGTTTAATCTGGTTCCAGATCAGAGACATTATGCCCAGAGCAACTCCATGCATAAGAGAAAAGTTCCTGCTATGTAGGAGCTATTACATTGCCAGTATATTGCTGTCTAGGGAGTTTTATTTTATGTTAGGTTTCTGCTCATTGTGTAGGAAATGGTGGGAAAATGTATATTCAGCTAATACATATTCAGCTAGTTATAAACAAAGACATAGAAAATTAGTCAATTCATTAACTGCCCTTCAAAAGCTCATGAACTGTATATATTTTTGAAATGTTCCATTAGATTTGTTCCAGATACAAGTTATGGTGATATCCCCTCAGATCATATTCTAGAATAAGTGGAGTAAGAGTACATAGTCTTGGCTTATATGAATTTGATAATTTTTCTTGTTCACTGGTGATGAAGTAAGTATACCTATATCAAGTATTTAGTATATCTTTTTCATCTTATATATTTGTGTAGAATTATGATTTTACTTATAACAATATTTTGTGAAATTTTTTTAAAACTGTCTGAAAATTATAAAAGGAACTCAGATAACTGATCAGTTAAAAGGTGACTTTTTAGTTTGTTGTAAAAATTTGGATGTGATTTTTAATCACATTGGAAATATGGGGAAATTTAGGTCAGTGATAATAGAAATTCAAACTGAGGCAGGAATGTTAATTTACAGGAAAATAGTTAATTAAACATAAAGACAAAATGAGAAGGGACTTCAATTTGAAGAGAAGGAAATTTGAAGGAGGCACATCTGTGATGGAGATAACCAGACTGGAACATTAACAAAGGAAAGGGACCAGATTTTAAGGGATTACTGATATAAGCTAAGGTCTGGTAATATTTCATTGAGTAATCAATACAGAAAATGTTTAGGAATGTTTTCTTCATTTGTAAGGAGTTCAATCCTGGTTAAAATATAAATCAGCAGTCATTCTTGTCTTTGAAGACATCATGGTACTCTGCCCTTGATGTTACAATTAGCCTGTTCCTTGTGATAAGAGTAGGGATTTAAAAGAAGGATGTATTCCATATATTGTCAGCAAGAGACAACACAGGAAAACATATGTCTTCACCATTAATAGAAAGTGGATTTTCAATAAAGGCCTGAGAATCTGTCTCTTACCTACATGAAGGTATATGGCAGTTAAGGTAAGGGTCAGATTGACTGACTTTAGGATCTAACTTGAGGATTGATAAAGCTCACTTCTGCGTATGTCATGGAGGCATTGCCTTGAAGTCTAAGTCTAGTCTATGGTCCCTTCTTTTCTGGCACTGTGCTTCTGCTTTACTTCCTGACCTCCATGAATTAATCACCTGTATTCTGCCACGCCTCTAACCCATGGCGTTCATGTCTTGGATCCAGCTGAATGTGGATTACATCATCTAAAATTGTGAGCCAATTTAAACTTCTCCTCCTTTAAATTATGGGTGATCTACCTTGATTCTCAACAACTAGAAAGTGACTAATATAGAAACTTGGTAAGTAAAAGTGGAGCTTTTCCTCTGACCATGTAATTCAGAAGCCTTTGAAACTTGTTTTCAGGTGGAATTTGGAAAACTTTTGAAATGCTGTCTATGCTACACTTAGAATGCTATAATAAGAGCTTGATGGTTGATTTTGGTTGGAGCTCAGAAGAAGGACATGCTAATAGGTATGTATAAAGGCAACATCAGACCCAAGAGTTTTCTGTTGATAAAAGTGTCTCCATTGGCTATCGGATTAGAAGCTATGTGTGTTACACAAATAGAAAAAAAAAAAGTGTCTATAGTTTGTCCATGTCCTAAGACTTTGTGACAGATTGAGATTAAGGTTTGTAGACTGATTGATTAGACTGAAATAGCTTCAAGGTAATCCAAAATTTTAACTACATCATGAGTATTGCTAGTTTTCTTTTTTTGTATGTTTGCAAGAATTATACTGACAATTAGATTGGGAAAGAAGACCAGAAGTTTAAAAACTTAAATTTTAGCCCAACAGGAACTATATGAAATTTTGGGCCAAAGAAGTATGGCTGCTGAAGAAATTAAGGCCATTAGAAAGGAATCAAATACGTAATACACAGTGAAAAGAAGGCCACTTGAGGACATCTCAAGAATCAGAAAGACTCTTCCCACATTGAAGCGCTCACAAGGGTAATAGTGTGAAAATTTCACTTGAGAACAGATTCCCTGGAACTCATGTTTAAGAAAGACCTCTTTAGGAACTGGTTCTCCAGAATTTATGGCACCATGCTCAGCCATACTATCTCTGAGAGGTTACTGGTGCTATGGTCCAAGAGGGCTTGGTGACTGCCCACACTGCTGAAAGTGTTAGGGAAAATGGAGGAACACAGAACTGAGTTTATCAGTCAGGATAGGTTTATTTAAAACAAACCTGAGTGGGACTGCCCTAGCACTTAGGCTAGTCTGGTCACTCTCATACAGGTTAAGGGACCATTTACATGATGAAGAGCATCAAAGAGGGTTATTAAGGGGAAAGTTCAAAATGAGTCTTTCAGGGAAACATTTCAGTGAAAAGGAGTTGTGGTTATCTGCTAGATACAAGGTTTAGGAAATACAGGGTATAATAGTTATCTGCCAGTAGCAGGACTGAGGAATGTGATGGGAGTTATGAGATGAAGCTGTGGTTACTGGACTTTTTAACCCATTAATATACACGTATAGTAGATATGAAAGCATAAGGGGGTGGGACAGGATTAAAATGGCCTCTGGTCAATTTAGGATGGCTGCTGTTGGATTCCTTTACAAAGACTTTGACGTTGTCTACATGATGCTGATTTTGTAAGCATGCAGAAAGCTAGAGTTATGGGGTCAGGGAGGCTTTCACTCAGATTTCAAAGAAAAGTCTGGAAGCCCAGGCAAAGATGCTGAGAGGGCAGTGTGCAAAACTGTAGGAATGAAGCCAAATATGCAGTTGATACCCCAGGAATTTGGAGATGCCAAGAATGTAGACTGTGTTTTGAGGTAAGATTCAAGCAGTTAACAGGGCTAATCCCAAAAGAGAGGCATTCTTGGCTGCACTCCAGAAGGTCATAAAAATGGGTGTCTCAAGTCTTTTGAAACTCACATTTCATCACCATATGTTCTGGTTGTTTGATATAATTTTTTTCCCTCTCAGTTTGGGTCATGTTTTTTTTTTTTTTAAACCCATCTCTTCGTTTCTTTTGAAATGGGCATGTTTACTCTGTGCCATACTACTCTGAAATTTTATAACTTGCTTTTCATGTTTATAGAATTTCACAGGTAAGTGTCTGTCATGAGTCTCAGAAGAAACTTTCATTCTGACTTTTGAAAAATATTTGAACTGTTGAGACAGTAAGCATTCCTATATTTTTATTTATTGCAAGAGCCTTGCATAGGGTTAAGAAGAATTATGACCTATGTTTATTGATGATTATGGTGGAATATCAACCTGATTGACTTTGGGATCCATGCCGAGGATTGGTGGAGCACACTTCTGAATGTGTTTGGGTGAGTCATGGAGGTGTGCTCTCTAGATCTGCGTTTTGTCATGGTCCTCTATTCCCATGCTCTGTTTCCTGGCCTCCGTAAACTGAGCAGCTTGTGCAGCCATGTCCCTGTCCATGACATTACTGCTGTGGAGACTGCCAACGGTCGACAACACCCCCTGAATCTATGAGCCAAATTAAACATCTCCTCCTTTAAATTGCGAGTATCTAGTATTGTGTCCCAGTAAGGAGACAATAAAATAAAGCAAGGGCTCTGTCTACTTTGTTAGTAATTATATTTAAGACACTAGATATAAACTTAGCCTTACCTGGGAGAAGCATAATTCATACCATACATCACATTTGATGTCTAAATATGTATATTATAATCAAGAATTATTGTCAATTCTGCCCACCAATGTATTAGAACTAAAAAATTATTTTATAACCAAATAATTGGATCTAGGTTGAATTTAAACTAAGAGATTAATATTTGATTCTACAAAGTAGCTTTATCCAGTAAATGTTAGAATCAAGAGGCCAAAGTGTACAGCCGGGTTAAAGTCTCAGTGGAAAAATAGGATATGGTCAACTACATCTGTAGTAAGAAATCTGAAATTAAAGCATGAATTCAGCGTCTAGTAATTTTTGAAAGCTATTTTCAGCTTATAAACAGAAAGTTTAGTTTTATTTGTTTAAAAATTTTACCTGGAAAATAGTGTGTTTAAGATGTTTTGTTTAAATATTTCTTCCAGCTTTAATGGTTTGTGATTCTGACCGAACCTGTTTCTCTGGATGCACAAGACACTCCTTGGAGACACTGAAACTTCCAAGAGACAAAAAACAAACAAACAAACAAAAAAAAAAACAGGGAAGGAACAGAGGCAAAGTGAATAAAATGGAGTTAAAAGAAGATGAAATCTTCTATATTCTAACATTGAATTATATTAATGTTTCATTTCTGGCATATGGAACTACTTAAATTCTCAACACACCTCTTTGTTCCCCTATGCAAGCTGTTTGCTACATCTCTGCTCATCAATGCCTTCAACTTTAGCTGTATCCAATTCCTCATTCTTTAAACATTGATCCTCAAATCTCAGCTTGAAACCATTTTGTACAGCCTCACAGAGCTCTGGGCGTAACTACATCTTAGCACTGTTTGGAATCACTATTGTGATTGTTCAATCATTTTACTTGGACTAAACTCTATGCTATACTCCTTTCCACTTCTATGTCAAATTCAGTTCTTCTTACATGAAATGTGTTCAATCAATCATTGATTGAATTAATGCAAATCAGTTCTTATTCATTCAAAATTTTATAAATCTAAAACAACATTAAATATATTTTCAGTGTCTAGACAATATCCATCATGTACACTAATATATACATAAATCATGATAAAAGTAAGTTAGGTTTTTACTACATCTCATACCTTACTTTATAGAAATGAGATATACTACAGGTAAAACCATTCCAGGAAAAGAAAAACTGTGTTTATGATGATTAAGACATTGTGTTAAGTATAATAATTTAAAGAAAAAGTTGACAGGAATGATCCCCAGTACTCTAAATACTATTTAATAGAGTTTTAGAGAAACTTCATATAATAAGAGCAATCTACTTTATTTGTTGTTTTG
This sequence comes from Dolichotis patagonum, assembly GCA_004027295.1. NCBI lineage: Eukaryota > Metazoa > Chordata > Mammalia > Rodentia > Caviidae > Dolichotis > Dolichotis patagonum. The sequence continues at coordinate 19,595 of PVJX010024984.1, read as the reverse complement.
TATTCATACTCTAAATAAGCATTGCATTGGTTTTATTATTGCAGTAAAGCTCACACTCTCTCTTCAAACACTATATTTGCAAGTGTATGTCACCCAATTTTAAATAGGCTTAACAGAATCTCTCTTTAAACAATATTAAACACACTAAGTAAAACATGACTATCTTTATATATATATATATATCCTCACCCACATAAAAATCAATATTCTCTTAACAATTAAGGATTACAAATTTCAATCCTTTCTTTTAAACCTCATTTTCTTCATAATTATTAATCCATAGTCATTTGCCACAGTTAATGATTTATGAGTTTGTATAAATAGTTGTAGAACTATTTCTAAAATTGTACAAATTTTATTTTTATTACTTCTGACCTCATCAGCTATACCTAGATTATTCAGTAGTTTTCTTGATGATATAATTGATTTCAAATTCTACCCATTAAGTAATTTTGAAAACTACTTTTCCTAAAGTAGTAATTTAAACTGGGTTATACGGCACATGTCTGTGACCTAGTTGCTTGAGATGTTGAGTCCAGTCTGATAAACTTACTAAGATGCTGTGTCAGAATAAAAATATATAAAGGACAATCAAATTAGCTCATTGATAGAGTGTCCTGGATTCAATCTCTAGTACTGAAAAACCAACAATGAAAATTAAATGTTGTGTAAATGTTCCAAATAAAGAGTAATGATTACTACCCTCAAAATACAGTCCAAATTCAATAATCATTCCTCTTAAAGATCTACCAAAATCTGGCCCAAATGTGTTTTTCAACATGTAGTTTGTTGTGTAACATACACTTTCTTTTACAGAGCCATTGCTAATCTCAAAATAAAATTTATTCTGATACATCCACTCATGTTTTATTTCTTATCACATATTCCCTCATTTACTTTACTAGGCTTCTACATTCTCTTGCATCCTCGAAAGTTTGGCATTAAGGTTCTCTCCATACCAAAATTTGAGATATTTATCATTTTCCCCATTGTTCATTCACTCACACTCACTGTGTCTTTATCTGCTCAAACTGACCAGATATTATCAAAATCTACACTATCAGGGTCATAGTAGTGTTTAGTTTACCTCTGCAAAATCCATAAGGTGGGGTTTCTGCTTTCATATTTGAAGGTTGTCTGTCATATACTTAGAAAACCAGCAGCTGTCCTTATTACTTTATTCTTCTCACTTCAGTAATGAATTTAACAATTGCATAGAGAGATTCTTCTTAAATATTGTCTTACATATAGAAGTTTTGTCTCTTCTTGTAAATTGAGGAATATGCGAAAAATGAGAATGAAGAACAAATTATTTTAAGCTCTGTGTATATATATATATATATATATATATATATATATATATATATATGTCTTTTGCTTCCCTGACCTAATCATCTGTTACTTTCCGACCAATTATTTAGTTGTCTTCACACTGATCTCCTTGTCTTTTCTGTATGTAAAAGAAGTCCTCTATATCCAGGTGTGTTAGCTAAATACTTTTTTTCCAAGAGCACTATAGTGAACACAGTAAGTTCTTAATGAATATTGCTAAAATGGCAAATGAATGAAAATGCCTTCTGCATGCTTATTTTCCACATTTAGCTGCATGAAGAAGCATCCTGATTTCTCAGGAGTTATTCCTCATAAAATACCAACTCTGCAGCACTCCTTGCTGGTTCAACCTAATTATCATTAGTTACAAAGGAAATGTACAGCAGTCCAGTGCCAGTGTAAAGAAAGCATTAATCAACCTTAGTGTAAAACTTAAGAGCAAGATAGTAGCAAAATCTGTTTCCCTACTTTGTAAAATTATTTTGGCAGCCACAAACAAAGCAGAATGATGAACAAGAATGGAGATAATAAAGATACCACTACTGAAATTCTGGCCCAAGGAAGTCATATTTTCTCCCAATCTCTTCCAAGTTTCTGATATCTCTAGTATATTTAGTCCCTCCCACTCTGTATTCATCTAAGTAATTAATCATAAATCTTGCACAGTGAACTCAATTATGTAGAGGGGGCCATGGCTATATTCTATAATTTAAAACACTTATTTCAATTACATGAAAATAAAAACTCCTCAAGTGCCTTAACAGAGAGAAAGAAGCAGCACTGAGAGCAAAACAATGCACTAATTTACCTTACCACATGGTAAGACCAGTTTTTCTCATCGTATTTTTATGTTGTGGTTCTTCCAGTCATAATCCACTTACTATTAGTGATAAGATACAATTTCAAAAGAAATAAATTTATGATTTGTATACAAACATAAAATGAAAATTTGTCCAAGATTTTAGTGAACTTATTAACTCAATAATTTGAGACAGTGGACAATAAGACTAGTTCAAATGAGAGATCTGATTTGCAGATATGTGTAAGCACCACAGGAAAAAGGTAATTTGCATTGCAGTGAACAAGAGTCATTTGCATTGTCAGAAGCATTAATGTTTTCTACAGGTAAAGTTCTCACAATATTATTAAATGTGAGAAGTTTAAATGCTAGTCAATGACAAATGTGCACTTGCTTATTGACTCAAATAATTTTTTAAAAACACTACATAGTAAGAGTAATTTTGCCCATTTAAAATTTATTGTACAATTTGACATTAAACAAATAATTATATTGCTTTACAGTTTCTTAAAGTTATGCTGAAAATGCCAAGGAGCAGGGAAATAATTTTGGGAATTTTTATCATATCAAAAACGTATTGTATATGCATGTTTTCTTTTTTATCTTTTCTTGGACTTTTGACTTTAAAAAATTTATTCTCTAGACTACTGCTTTAAAAAATACTCCACTCTCCATTGTTGAAATAAAACTACTATTTGTCATCAGTCTTGACTGGAGAAATAGTGGAAAAATCAACAAAGGAAAGGCTACAGTAATGTTTTATTTACATTTATTGTTTTCCATTTTTCATTTTCATGTGTCTGTATTCTGAGTGCTTCACTAGCAAGAGAAACACTCTTTTTTTGGCAAAGGTAAACTCACTGAACAATGCCACATATATTGTACATTACTGTTCTTTCTCCCAGTTGTGCTACGTAAACATAAATACTTCCATTCTCCTGAGATTTCTCCTTCAATATGTTACAAAAAGGGGTTGCCAGTGCAAGTTTGAATTTTAAATGTCTTTCTTTTTGCAAATGAAGAAATTTTAGAATTATAAATTTAATTTACATACTGTCACATCCTAATAGTTTACAAAAGTCTTAATATATGTTAGTGTTAGGTGCAATTAAAGAGTAAAATATAAAAATAAAAGTGGCCTATATTCTAAGGACGTGGAAAGGAGCCCATGACCAACAGAGGTCTGGCTTTCTCTGACCGGAACATGGCATATGGGATATATATGACCTTTGACCGGGGTGGTGCTTAGGGCAGACATGGGAGGAGCTGATTGGAATTTTCTTCACTCCCACTGGGAAAGGACAGAGGAAGTTCTTATAGGGGAAAGAGGAAGTGACCTCAGGGTAAATGTCCCTGATTTAGCCTTCCACCGCCATAATGTCCTGTAACTTATTCTAGCACAAAACTCTTTAATTCCCATATTTTTATTTTATTTGTTAGGAAAAGGGAAAATTCTCCCTCTTACTACTTGCTACTGAAAGGGGGCACCGTATTGGGGTTCAGGAAGGTTGACAGGATAATGGTTGATGCCATGCAGAAGCTGGTACCAGGTGTTTCAGCCAGGACAAGGAATTATCATTGGTGAATGCTGTCATCCTTGATTGGAAAAATAAAAATCACAAGGTGCTATGAGGAGGCAGATCACTGTCATAATTAAAGGACCCAGGAAAGGTAGAAGGAAAAGTGCCCTTGATCCAAATGTGTAATTCCATCAGGGCCACAGTGACGAAGAATCTGAAAAATAAGCATGGAGTTGGGAGGGGTAGAGTTATGAGAGGTAATTATTCCCCCATCTGAAAGGGTAAAAGTTAAAAGTGTAGGTAGGACTTGTCCTTGTTTTAGGAGTTGAGCTGGAAAGAATGAGAAGAATGAGAAATATAAGGCCTGATGATTGAATCATTTTTAGGAAATTATATAGTAGGGGTGGGGAGGGTCGTGGCTATAAGTGACATGAAATTTTATGTCACTATAAGTGACATGAAATTTTAGGTCTTTAGGAATCTCATGTTTAACTAAACAACTGAAGGTGGAGACAACTAAAATAGCTATAGTGAAAAAATTAACCAATAGACTCTAAGGGATCAGGAACCAAATAGGGTAACAAAACATGACCTAGCCAGAAATTTGTGGCTGTAGGGCCTTGGTGGGATGGAAATGGGAGATAGGAGATGAGAAGACCACTCAGAATGTTTAGAGTCAGGGGAGTTAGGGTTAGGAGGGCACCACTTAGCTTGAGGGATATGGAATCAGGATGGCAGTCCAGGGACCTTGACCACCATTGAAGTTCCGAGGAAGACCAGGTAGGGGCCGCTCCATTTCAGTTGTAATCCTGTTAAGAGATCTGAGGAATAAAAGCTGGACCACTATCTGACTGGCTATTTTAAGGTAAATCTTGGGATGATTTCCTGTAACAGAAGTTTAGTAACTATATCAGTGGTCTCCCTGGTTGTGGAAAAGGCTTTTATCTACTCTAAAAAAGCACAAACAAAAGTGAGAAGATATTTGAGAGTTTAGTGGCAGGGCATGTGTGTAAAATCTGCCTGTCAGTCCTGACCAGGGGTGTGTCTTAAAAATTGATGAATAGGAAAGAAGGGGGTGGTATGTGTCCCTGAGGAATGGTTTTACTAGAGAGAATAAAGGTGTAAGTTGTTGAGGCCTCAGAGTGGGTCAGTCTACATAAACACAAAGGAATCCTGGGTCAGTCTACATAAACACAAAGGAATCCTGACAATAAGGGTGTGGGGGGGATTATAAAAAAAAGGCATGTTTAAGATCTATGACTGTAAAGTGAGTTATGGAGGGGGTATATAAGTGAGCATGGTATAAGCATTTGGCACCACTGGGTGGATTGGGATAACAGCATTATTGTTTATCCTAAGTTCCTGCACTAGAAGGTAAGACCCATCAGACTTGAGTACCAGGAGAATGGGGGTATTATAGGGTGAATGGATAGGTTTAAGAAAACCATTGTCTTAAAGGTGCTTTATTATAGGTTTAAGTCCCTGTAAATGTTTGGGAGCTATGGGATATTGAGGAATGCAAGGAAAATTTGAAGGATCCCTGAGATGAATTAAAGTAGGTGTGGCATGGGTAGCACATGTGGGATTGGAGGTATCCCAGCCTATGGGATCAACCAGAGAAGAAGGGAGGGGATGGTATGGCTTTGTGGCACATGGTGAGGGTGTCTTGAGGATGAGAGCTGTGGGGGGAGAGAAGGTAAAGGAGAAGTTAAGCTTTTGAAGAAGATCTCTACTTAAAAGGGGTGTGGGACCTGTTGGATTACTAGGAAGCAATGGGTAAAAAAGAGAGTCTGGGACCTGCATGGAATAGGTCCTGTCTGCAGAGGCTGTGTAGGTTGGCCATCAACACACACTACAGAGACTGAGGACTTAATTCAATGGCCTGAAAACTCAGGAGGAACACTATATATGTGAACTCTATGTCCACAAGTACAGAGAATGTCTTACCTGAGACCTCCAGTGAGCTTTACTGCTGGCCCTATTTACCCACCATACACCCCTATTTTAGGGGCATACTCACCATACCTACTGGAGCCAGCTGAGATCTTCTGTTTCAGTGAGGTAGTCACTTAATCTCCTTTCAAACTAGCACAGATAATCCAATGTAGTCCAAGTTTCCTCTGGGCACAGAGTTCCAAATTTTCCCTGTGCACTGGATTCCGCCAGAGCACAGACAGTCAGGGCCTCAGAGTCCTGCTCACTGTCTGGAGCTCGCTGAGTGTAGTCTTGGCTGCTCCCTCTCGTGAATCCTGGGTGACCTCAGATGCAGGGCATGGTCTTATTGCTTGGGAGCAGAGTTCCAAATTAGCCCGTGTGTGCTGGGATCCCACCAGAGCACTCATGGTCAGGGCCCCGGGGTGGATTCTGGGCTCTGCTCACTGCCCGGAGCTTGCTGAGCATAGTCTGGTTAGGCCCCATATTAACTTAAGTTGGAGTGTCTACCATAAGACTATGGGGATTACTGGGGCCTCCGATTAATGAACAAGAGCTGCTTAAAGTTACCAGGTGGCCACTTTCTTATTCATCAGTTGAAGTCCTGTCCAATGTCTCCTCAACCAAAGGGATTTTGTTTAACCAGTTTTAGTATCATTTTGTACAGCTGGCAGCCTAGGTGGAAGCATGTCTTTTAAATCTATAACTCAAATAAACCTTGATTAAATGGTCTGAAAATGTAAAAGAAAAAGGAAAAAAGATTGTTGAGCTCAAATAAAAAGGAACAGCTCTTTACAGAGCAGACAAATGGATAAACATGGACAATCTGTATGTATAAACAGACTAGACAAATAGACAACAGATATATAGACTGGCAAACATGTTATAAACTCAGAGTGCACTCAAATATATTTGGCCAATTTGAACTGTAATAAATAGACTAGTGTGAACCTTTTTGTAGATTAATTAATAGAGATCTCTTGAAATAAGTAGAGCAGGAAAGGAACCTAATTTATGTCTAATCTGAGATAGGTCAGAGAGGGGAAAGGAAATGAATATGAACTAATAATCCCTTGGGACCAGCCTGTTCCTGAAGCAGGAATATGGACTGGGGCTGAGAAGGCTGTGGAGTGGGAGGTGTAGATGGCCACCAAGCAGCCAACTGCCAAGCAGCATCTGTGTCTGTGGGCAATTACTGGGTGACTGACTATAAAATGGCTGCTTGTCACCATGTGACAGGGAAACACAAGATGGCAACTGATTACCATGAGATCCATAACTAGATGGCTATGGCTGGCCCCATGATGTGGGACCGCAAGATGGCAGCACACCATCATCTAAGGGGTCTGATGGGGAGAGAGGAATTCCTGGTGGAGCCTCTCAGAGTGAGCCAGAAGTATTTGGGCCACCATATAAGACAGGATGACAGAAGGACACATCTTCAAAGTGAAAAAGGCCTTAAAATGAAGGCTTTCTGCCAACTTGCCACCACTTGTGACAAAAGTATAAATAAAATATCTGCTTTTTGGTTGTTACAACATTCTTGAGGCCAAGAGCAGCAAGGTTTTGAACCAAACACCCAGAGGTGTGTTTTTTGGTGGACAGGAAATGGCCCCCATGACCAAATTATAAGTGAGCTGAGAGAACAACTTCGCCTCGGGACATAAGAGCTTTAGCTCTCCCCCAAGGAATGTGGAAGCTATCCTAGATCACATCTATGAAAAAAGTCATCACCTGTTTTGAAAGCGTGACACAAAGGTCCCAACACCCGTTCTTATCCTGGCCATCACCAAAGAGTACAGGGCAGGGTCCCAGAGAACAAAAAATAAATACCAGTTTTGCCTCAGGCTCTACAGTCTAAGAAGCGTGAAAACTGCTATCTCGGTCCAGGAATGGCAAGGATAGGTTTTCTGATGCAAGCTTGTGAATTTTAGGAACAGAAACAGAAAACCCCAGATGGCAGCTCACCTGTGATGAGTTAGGCAGGTAACTGTTGCATGTGGATTAGGGCTAGCATGTAAACAGTCCCAGAGGAAAAAGTGGGTGGTTCATAGGCGGGGGAGCTCAAACTGAGAGTGGTTCCCAAGAGCTAAGGCACTCTACCATCGGAGATAGGGCAACATTATGTTAGTGTTGTTTGGAGCAATAAAAGAACAAAATGTAAAAGTAAACGTGGCCTTTATTCTAAGGACATGGAGAAGAGCCCATGGCTGACAGAGATCTGGCTTTTTCTGACCAGAATCTGTGATATGGGATATATATATTACCTTTGACGGGGTGGTGGTTTGTTAAATTCTATAGCACATTTTTAATATGCTATATAAAAGTAACTTATTTAAGATGATTAAAACCTAAACTCACATGAAGAATGAAATTAAAAGTTTCTATTATTAACATTAAAATTGACATTTCTCAACATATGAAGAGAATTTATCACAAGAATTGGATATAATATAGAAACAAAATACTCTGAAGAAATAAAAACTAATCTTAATGTTTTAAATTATTTCTACTTACAAGTTGCTTCATTTTAAAGCAATTAAAATGGAACTGTTGGTGGACTAGTTGATTAATTTTAGGTTTGTGTCTGGCCTAATGTGTAAGAAAGTAGTAGATGACCAAGATGCTATGGTGAAATATGATGATTATAAAGGTAAAATGTGTATTACTTACATTTGCAAATGACATTTCTTTATAGCAAGACATATCCTCCTGTAAATGCTTTGCTCTTTGTCTATATGCTAATATTAGTGAAATAATAAAAATATGTCATTTATAGCTATCCAATCACTTATTTTATTCAGAGTTTGACATTTCACTTATCTGTTAACTCAGTTATTTTGCAATGTCTCTAAAAGCAATTACTAAATCTGATTTCGAATTTGGAACACAAACCTCAAGTTCAGATTCATATTTATTCTGATTCCTTATTTTTACTTTAGTAAAATTAAGGCAGAAAATACTTAATAAGAAATTTCCTATGTTGCTTTGAAATTCTGTATCATTTTTATCATTTTTTTTTGTTTTTGCTTTTAAAATAAAAAAAAGATTTAGCCTGAAATGTGGTAACAATATATTTTCTTATTCAGGATAATGATAATTTTTGCTTAACCTAAATTTTCAGTGAGCACTTTTCAAAGTATAAGGTATCTTTAAAAGTGTTTCTCTCACTTGACAGTGTATTATCTGTATAGTTTTACCAAAAATTTTGATAAATTAATATCTAATCCAATTAGTAGTAAAGTCTGAGATGTAGTATTTATTCATTTTTTATTGGCCAAAATATGTATCTGTAATGAACTTCATAAGTTACTATGTAAAGAAATATGATTAATATTTTACTTTGTTACCAATATAAATAACATAGTGATGATTATAATATATATTGTTTGAATTATATGTGCTTCTTTTAGGTGGGATATGATGGTTTAATTTTTCAAACTTTTTTCTCCATTTGAACTGTTGAACTGAAAACAATTACGTAAACATATTTGAGCCTTACACTGCAACAATGACAGTAAGTATGAGTGAAATAATGGATGACAGTAATTTAAGAAAAAAATTTTATACCAATAATACTATATCATAGTGTCAATGACGCTCAATACAAATAAAATGTTTCATAAATTTCCATAGAGAATTTACTCACCATCAAAAAGTTACTATATATCCCAAGTAATGCAAAATATCCCTTTAGCAAACTACACAGTAAGAATACACTGAGACAGGTGAATCACCAGATTGAATCCAAGAGAGCTGAGCTAGGGAAAGGATAAATAGATCAAGAACACAGAACACCAGCTCAGAAAAATGGTCAAGATGAATATGGGCAACAACATATGCCACTGAAAGATCTCTAAGAATTCAAAGGAAAGTTTTTGCTTGAAGAGAATGCAGACGACACTGGAGTTGCCTGGGGTAAAATAAATACTGTAGTGAGAAGGAAAAGGCTGAAGGCAGGCTCTGGAGAATTAACTGATTGCCAGTTATTGGAGAATTATTTGAAGAAATGTAAGAATACGGAATATTTTGGAGCTAACATCTCTAGTAAATACAGTTGCATTTTAATTTAAAGAATCAGCAACTTTCATCTTTTGCTTACTCCTGATAGAATCAAGATTTATTTATTCTCTGAATGCATAACACAATGTTTTATAATGATGGAAATCAACTGAATTATGTAGAAATAATTAAATCTAAGTATAATTAAATGGAAAAAGAAACCCTGAAATAACTTTTAACTTCTCAGTTAAGGAAGGAAGGCAGTATTTGGGTCAATGTTTCTGAATAGTACTATATTAAGAAACAATTTAGTTTTAAGTACTCAATCTGTCTTCTCATAATCAGGTTTAACACAATAGGTTTTAGGCAAGGGGCAGAGTAGATAAGGATGTGTGGAAATGTATTGAGAAAATTAATATTATCCTGGGTCACTTACTTGAAAAAGATTAGAAAGGAAAACAATGGCTATGTATATACTTTCTCTTCATGTGTTTTTCTTGTACTGTCAAATTTCATCTATATTATAATGCTAGAATAAAAATTATCTATACATTCTCACAAATTTTGAATGAGAAATTAGGGTTAAAATCAAATTCGGCCTCCTACAATAGAAAATCTTTGACTTACATATTGCCTCATAGCTCACATTGTATTATGGTTCATCCTCAATACGGCACTATTAGGAAGTGGTGAAACCTTTAAGATTTGGAACCGAGCAGGTCCTTATGCCAGTAGGGAGAATGATCTTGAGTGGGGTGTAAGATCCTGGGCTCTTCTCCTTTTCTCAATTCCTAAACATGAGGTGAGCAGTTTTGCTGCACCATTATCTACTATATGATAAGAAGCCTCATCACAGGCTCCACACAACCGACTTCATAGATCCTGGACTCGAAACTTTACAACCATTTTTTGCTGACGTTCATTGTCTCTGGCCTTTGCTGTACTAATGGGAAGCTAACACACATTGGATTCATCTGTATCCAGCTGCTTCTTTCCAAACATCTGAATACAAATGAAGACTTACTCATTGAAAAATATTTACTGATTTGTCTGTGATCCTGTGGACTCTTATCTTGATCCTATGCTGAATACCCCTATGTCGTTGTCTTAGTTACTTTTTTCATTGCAGAGACAAAATGCTAACACCCAAAGTTAAAGGAGGAATAGTTTATTTCAGCTCACAATTTATAAAGGTTTTAGTTCATAAGTAGCTTGCTCCAAGACAGGAGGAAAATCTCAGAGGAAAAACAATTTATGTCAGGCAGAGGGCAACAAAGCAGAAAAGTAGCAGATGATAGTACCAGGCCTCATTTTGTCCCTTATCGCCTGTCCAGGATAGGACTTCTCAGAGTAAGTAACTCTCATGTTTAGGGTGGGGCAACTTTAATCCTTACATCGCATCATATATCAATCCCAGCATCACATCCTTGATCTCAGCAGCACACACTCCAGATCCAACCAGTTGCAAAAGCCCCTTGTGACGGCATGAGGCTCTGGGGAGATATCTACATGAGCCGTAACAGTTGTTTTCTTGTGAATTGATGCATTATCTACAACTCAGCAATGCCACTGTCAGTAATACAAACTAGATAAATACCAGACCACTCTTTCATTTAAAAATGCCTCAAGCTCAATACTACTGCTTTCATAAAGTTCTATCTTTTATAAATTTTAATCAGTCTCCATGAAATATTCCTATTAGTCTTTAAAAAGCAAAGAAAACTATTATTCTAAAATGTAGAATTTGCACTATTTATAATAGCTAAAACTGAATGAGTCCAGTAAGCCTATGAAGCGGATGTTGAATACTGGGAGACTGTGAAACTTGTTTTGAGACAACAACTTCTGATTTCTTCTTCACTATTTTAAGATACTTCCCAGAAGGAAATTTTATCTAGCATTTCTGGAATAATATTCTGATAGTTACAGGACTTCCATAATTGTACTATTTGATTAATCAAATATTAAATTTTTTTTGTTAAAATAACAGTTTTATTGGACTAAAACTTTCTTCCTAGACAATTTACAAAAAAAAATTATATGACTCAAAGATTTTAACATATTCTCAGAGTTGTACAGCTCTGGCCACAATCAAATTTACATCATTTTTCCTAAAACAAGACACGCTTCCCACTTCTAATCATCTCTCAGTCCACTTCTCTAAATCTAAGAAGCCACTAAACACATATAATTCAACTATGGAACTACATACATAATGATTAGTTGATATTGCTTGCCCCTTGAGTAAAACTGAGAAGGAAGATGAATGAACAAGAACATGTGAATCTACAGTTGCTTATGAAAAACACAATAGCTTAGTGGAAACATCACTACTGATTCCATGGGAATTAGAAAGGTAATAATGGGATAATGCAAACAAAACTGTTCTCATAAATTCAACAGCCTGGATGAAGTAGAACAATTCTTTAAAAGTCACAATGTGTCAAAACTCTTACAAAAAGGAATAGACAATCTTAATATTTGTAGAACTATTAAAGAAAGGGAATCAAAATTTAATCACTCCTAAACAGAAATTAATAGGTCCACATAGACTCATTGGTAAGTTCCATTAAACATTTAAAGAAAATATTACATTAATATTCTATCACTTCTTTGAGAGGATGGAAGCAGAGAGTAACTCATTTTTATGGTTGGAGTTATTCTAATAACAAACCCAAAGAATATGTTTTAAGAAAACTCAAGCCAGTATTTTTATGATTATAAGTATAAAAATTCTCAGAAGGATATTAGCATAGAATAAAACAATGTTTAACACTTGAAATTAAAAACAATACCATTATGAACACTCAATTAAATACTTAAGTATAAATCTAACATAATATGGTTAAGCTGCCCTTGAGAAAAATTAAAATGTTATATTGAAAATAATGAAAAAAGTACGGAACATTTTGTATTTTCAAGATGTCAGTTCTTCCCAAACTGGTCTATAAATTCAATGGAAACTCAATAAATATCTTAGAAAGTTATTTCACGGATGTCAATAAACTGTATTTTAAGTTTATACAGACAGAAAAAAGATTTACCAAAGCCAAAAAATACTGAAAATACAAAGACGGCAGGCTAACACTACCTGGCATCACAAGTTACTGTAAAACTACCATAAATGAAACACTTTTCTATTGGTGAAAGAATAGATTTACCAATTGAACAGAATAAAGACCCCAGAAATGTATCTACATACATCTATTTAACTGATTTTTGACAAGAGATCAAAAAGAAACAGCAGAAAAAAAGACTTTTTTCAACATATTTTATTTCAGCCCTGGTACAGCATGAGAGTTATTTCACCTCTCTATTTTCAGAAATTATCTTTGAAATCTATATGAGTCCTGCTTTTGTTCACTGTAAAAACAAATTCCTAAATTTAGTGCCTGTTTATTATGCCTCATGAAACTATTTGTGGTATTTTTGCGTATTTTCCATCACTGGGGACTATTGATAATATGACTAAACTAATTTTATTTCATACTTAAATATATCAAATACCAAAATGAAACCTACAAGCATACAATTAATGAATTAGATATAGATACAGATAGGTAAGTAAAAGATAATTGGATAGATACTGGACACATAGAAAAGTTGGAACTAGACATTATATAAGGAAAAATATAAATGAATGTGAATTTTTAATAAACAGGGCTTAAAAAACAAAAAGGACACAAAAGATATATCAGCTAAATCATTTGAACAATGGCTGGGTTACACAGATATACAGAAGTCTTCAAATTACAAGACAGAGCTTCATATGAAGTTTGGATTAAAATTAAAAACCACATTTTAACTCCAAGTGATCATGAAGATGGAATCAATAACTAATGTGTCAGATTCCTGTTCTTGGATCCACCAGATCAGCCTTGTGAAGAGTCCATAACCGCTAAATTACAACATGACTATTATGTGAGACTCATTAGATTAACTGTCTGGCAAAGGTCATTGACTGTGGTTTTCCCTTCACCAACCCTTCCCAGCTCGAAGCAGCTAGATGGAAATTATGCCCATCCTCCCCGAACCATAGTTCAGGATAGTTTTTCAGAGAGTAAATATGATGTTAGCTAAATTAGGTAGAAACATAGTAGTCAATCAGAGAGGGCTGGGCCCTCAAGGGAGTCAGTACAGGAGGTAAGAATGCACCAGTTCTAGTGGCTGGAGAAGCCTCTGAAAATTAAAATCACAACAGATTTTCACATACCCTAATGTTGACCCATGTTGTACCTGCCTCATAATTTGGCTCTATAACTCTTCCTTTGACAGGTAGGCTCACTGGCAACCCATTTGAGACCCCTCGGTCTTGTCTCTCAGGAGCTGTTTTTATTCACCATTCCCCCGTTCCTATTCCCCATTCCTTTTCTCTAATATGTTGTGCTACTCTTCAAAAACATACACACACACACACGCACACACACAAACATACACACACACATTTCACAAGCTTATGAAAATATTTGTCTGCCCAATAGTTATCCAAGGCAGGTAATTACATGAAAATAATTATATCCTGCAATCTTGGACTCCTTAAAATACATACTGCTCAGAAAATTATGTGTAGAATGGGTCATACATTATAAACAATCTTTTTAGATCTTTTGTAATTCTGATGGAATATTTTAAGTGTTCCGTTAACCAATTTTGGGTATCTGAGGAGATTACTAAATTTTCCTGAATTTCAGTTTCCCTACTTATAAAATCAAAATAATAATATTTGCATAGAGTTTGTGGGTAGGAATAAATAGTCTGTACTTATGGAGTGACCATGGACATACACACTTGCAAATATACTGAAAAAGACATAATTATTTTATCTCCCTGATTGTATAATTATGTCAGTTGACTATAACCTCTAATGAAAACAATTTTCTCAAATTTTACATAAACTTATAAAAAGCTTATTTGTCAAATTTCCTTTGATTAGATTAGTTGAAAAAGCCAAAGGTATACAGTAACATCCAACTTCCTAAAATAAGTCATGTATGTATGCACTTTCTCATGTATCCTATTTTACTCATAATTCATTATTTACAATAATTATACTGGAAAAGTAATTACTTTTAGTCTGGTTTCGTAGAAACTGACTCATTTTTAATATTGTTATGGAGGCTCAGCTTGATGGTTAAACATACTGCCAGACAATGGTAGTAGCTTTTCATGTATTTTATTTTCTTAAAAGAAATTCAGAGCAAAGCTTTAAAAGTTTGCTTTTAAAAAATATTTTTCTTTTCTTCTGTGTGTACAATAAAGCTTCTATGCAGTCTTATCTAATGCAGTTTCTACTTTACAATAAGTATCAATAAATTCTGGTGGACAGCCAGGCCTTAGCAAGTACACACACACACACACACACACACACACACACACTTGCATACATTTTCACTGTGCATTTCTAAATTGTTTCTTATTTCCTAAGGAGGATGTTACACAAAGAGAGACACTATAAAGAGTAAGTTTGCCATGCATTGATACAGCACTGGTGGCAAAACAAAAAGAGAAATAATTTAATACAATATACCCCAGGCCATATTTCACTCCAAAACTGAGTGAGTGTACACAACAGACCCCATTCAATGTTTTCTCTACCTCACTTTATAACAGAATTTACATTTAATTTAGAGGACAATATGTTTAAGTTAACTGACTACATTTTCACCATTACTTGTTTCTAAAATTCAAAATGAATGATTCAATAATTTTAACCAAATCACATGTTAAGAAGTGGCATTGGATGAGACTTCCAGCAAGTATCATCATAAAAACAAATTTAATTGCTTAGTAATATTGAATCACTGTCCTGATCTCTCCCTATTGAGCATAGGGATGCATATGAAAGTGAAAGAAATTTTTGGCAACTAAAAGATGACTCCATTAAAAATATACATGGAAGTTAGTGGAATAGAAACCTGGATAAAAGGTAAATTAGTTTTGCATCATAAAGATATGAACTCAGTTCCAAAGTAAATGAATCTTTTCTTATTAAATGAAAAAAAGGTAATATCAAGTTTCTTCAAGATGTAGATATTGGGCTATTTTGTTACTTCCCACTAAACAACAGTCAACCATGAGTGATGGAATATGAGTGTGACTGTATATTTTGGGGATAAAAATGTAAAGGAAAATAATCTTTCACACAAAAGGTTAAAAACAAAACAATTATGAAAGAATTGAACAAAACTAATCCAAGGCTGAAAATGAAAGTTATGGGTATTTTTAAAGATCATTAAAGAGTAATAAACATTTTCCTCAATTTCCTCTCCTGCATTACTAAGAATATTTTCTGTCTTACATCAACTAAGAGGATTTGCATACTAAAAATCTACTGTGTTAAGAACTACGAAGATTCAGCAATACCTGTGTCCTTTACCAGAGATTTAATCTTATTTGTATTTTTAAATATTTTAGAAAATTAGTGTTTTGTCATATTAGTGGTTAAAAAGAATAGATGTTAAAATAAATTTTATATTTAGCTAAGAGAGTAGGATACAGTCAAATAATTCTCCAAATTACATATGAAATATCATTTTCTCAAAAAGGAAATCCTACTGTTTGTTTTATTTCCTTCATGGAACATCATATCATGATTTACATATTTATTTTTCAAAAAAGTTTATTAATAACTTCCATGAACAATGTCTGCCATAACCATGCTATACCAGTCTATCATGTTATATTGCCTGAGAGACTCAGGAGAAATGATTGAGGTAATTTGAACCTGGCTACAATCTTTGAATCCTAGATTTATATACTTTGTATTTGTGCCACAATTCTCAAATTTTTTCCCCCCAAGAGAATTAGTTATTATCACGTTTCATTGTTAATTTGGAAGAAACCTCTCTTTCGTGTTAAGTTTCCCTGAGGGGCTTCCCAGAGGACGGACCAATCTCATTAGACAACTGTCCTGGAAGCCTGTAGACACAGTAGGTCAGAAACAAGAAGCTAAGGGAATGCCATTGTACTTTCATGTTTACTTTGATTGAAAACAGCACAAACAAATGAAAATCTGGAGTTTTGTTTGGCTAGCAGTTATAGACTTTTTTATTTTAATGGTTAAATGTTGCTATTATTATTTTATTTTGATAGTTTTAATTTAAATGTACATTGGTTTTGGTATATTTTGATGGTTTTAATTCAAATGTATGTTGCTTAAGTGAATATTATAAAATCTTTTCTTAAAATATGGGAACATACACATCTCGTGTAATGGTTAGTTAAAATCCAAGGAGAAAATATAAATATACATCTATAGTTTTAAAAACTTTAGTGTCTCCTTAAGAAGGAAAACCTTTTAATGCAATTTAAAATGTTTTATAAATATACCAGTAGCCTCTTCTTGAGTAATGGAGTTAGTAACAAAAAGGAAATTTGTCGAGTTACATTTTTTCATTCAGAGACAATCTTAGTTATGTTTTCACTGTTACTGTTCCTATTTATAGAAACGTCTAAAATTTTAATTCTGCTTCAAATAAGACGCCCTCATTCCAAATTGAACATCCATATTCAGGGTGAAGAAAAGGCTTTGAAATTTCTATCACTTCTTTTTCACATATTTGTATTTATTTTTTTGGTGAAAAGCAGGCAAAGGCAAAGAAAAGAGTGTGTTCATTGTTACTGTTTTCATTGTTAGCTATGTTTTCATTGTTACTCTTCCTATCGATAGAAACTTCTAAAATTTTATTTCTGCTTCAAATAAGACGCCCTCATTCCAAATTGAACATCCATATTCAAGGTGAAGACAAGGATTTGCAACTCATATCACTTATTTTTTACATATTTGTATTTTTTTTTTGTAAAAAGCAGGCAAAGGCAAAGAAAAGAGTGCATATTGTGAATCATACATATATTTTCCCTCAAATACTGTACATTTTTATCTTAATAAATTACTAGATCTAAGTTATCTTAATTTTATACAACATGCCATGTGTGATACCATGTGCCTATAATCCAAATAGTTGGGAGAGTGAGGCAGGAGGATCACTGTGAATTCATTGCCAGCTGGGGCTACAAAATGAGTTCAAGGCCAGCCAGAACTGCATAATGACACCATGTCTCAAAAAGACAAAAAAGTTTGTATGATTCATTTTAATGATTAATGCAATTTAAAAGTTCATAGATGGATTTATTTTGCATTCTTTTATGTAAGCAAAATATAATTGATGGTCATATACTTAAAGCACTTGAGTTACAAGAGACCCTTTACACTGGAAATTTTATAGCCCATTTTGGGAGCTCTGCATACGAATCCTCAAGATGACTGAGCTCAGGGTAAATAAAACAAAATAAAACAAGAGAACACATAATTGCTAAAATTCTTAAGACACACACACACACACACTATATATATATATATATATATATATATATATATATGAAAATATTGATTATGAATGATTTTTATTTCTTCTATTTCTTACAATAAGAGAGCTCTATGAATTGATGTATGTAAGTTGACTGGTTTATTTATAGATTCAAACTTAAAAACTGTAGAAGAATTATCATAATTCAACATGCCAAATACATCTGAGTGTACTCTGGATTTATGAATGAATTTTTTCATGTATGTTTCTCTGTCTGTCCAATCTAAAATTGGTAACCATACTTACAGCTGCTTGGTTTGAGTTCAACTTTTTTTCTTTTTGCTTGTTTTGAATCTTTGTATGTAATTTAAATTGGCTTAGAGATAAAGGTCTTAGGAGTTAAGGCTATACTTTCACAAAAGTTGCCAGCTGATCAAAATTATTTCAAGACTGATTTTACAATTGGAAGGCATTTTGTTGTCTTTTTCCAATAACTCAGGTCATTGGTCAAAGATAATGTGTGAATTGTTATAATATGGTTCCCATATGTTATAAAATATGTGCTAGCATATTTAAATGGGGAACTCTTACACTAAAAGAATTTGTTGGACAGGACTCTACTTGGTGAAGAAAGCAGCAGCTTCCTGGAAATATATTCCTTCAGTCTTTGTTTACTAGTAGGACCCCAAAATGTCCATAACCTTATGGGAGACACAGCCCAGTAAATGATACTAAACATATTATTGTGATATGTTAACATCAGTTATCATCAAAATAAGTTTTTTTTAAAGATTTTATTTAAAGAGAAAAAAAGCAAAATAGAAAAAAAAGTAGAAATAAAAAAAAGAATTTCCAAAAGGAATAAAAACAAAGAAATTACTAGTTGATATATTACATATTGTCATCTTAGAAACAATTATTCAAGTTACAAAATTAAAGCATACAAAGTGGACATTCAAACAGTGAGACTGTAAACAGTTCTATGCAATGATCTAACAAAAGCTTAGTAATATGGTTACTTATCTGACACACTTAAATGTACATGCAGTTATATCCTTTAGAGCACTTCTTTTCCTTCTCCTTTTTATAATAGCACCTACACATTTTTGGTTTTATTACTCATACAGCTCTTATTACTTTTTACACTAAAGACACAATGTGATATTTGTAAATATAATTCTCATTTATTTCACTTATGAGGATATTCTCCAGTTGTCTCCATTTACCTATAAAGGCTTCAAGATCATCAATTTTTATAGCTGAGTAACATTCCATTGTATAAAAATACCACATTTTTTATCCACTCTGAAGTAGATGAGCATTCTGGTTGTTTCCAAGATTTAGCTATTTAGCCATGCTGCTATGAACATGGATGCACATATATCACTGTGACATGAACTTTTCAGGGATCTGGGAAAATACAAAGGAGGGGATTAGCTGGATTGAATGGAACTTCTAATCCTAGTCTTCCTAGAAATCCCTGTACTGATTAGCATAGTGGTTGCACCAGTCTACACTCCAACCAACAGTGGAGAAGTGTTCCTTTTTCCCCACAGCCTCGCCAACATTTGTTATCAGTTGATTTCTTGATAGCAGCTATTCTTTACAGAGTGAGATGAAATCTCAATGTTGTTTTACTTTGCATTTCATGAATGACCAGTGATGGTGATCATTTCTTCATGTATTTATTTGTCATTTGTATAG
>PVJX010024983.1:7500-27456 GCA_004027295.1 Dolichotis patagonum | reverse complement strand
GGCTGTTGGAAAGTGTACAGAAAGTTCAGTAATACTATCACCCAAAATCAGCCACCAATGGCGTCTCACCTCTCCTAGGAATGTGCTTAACGTGATTTCTAACAATGTTTAACCACCAGCTGGAAGGAAACCAACACTAGCACATGTCTCCATACAAACACAGCAATAAATTTCAGAATGTGGCAGTTGGCGCCTTTTGTTAGTTATTTTCCATTCCTTAAAACTAGTGAATCTGTAAGATACATACATTTGCAAGTTACATGTCCAAGCTATTCATCAGAAAGCATTCCTGGTAGTGAAAATTCCCTTTCATCTTAATAGAACATATTGATGATCTTAGCCAATGCAATATGATAGGTACATTAAGATGGGAAAATTAGAGTTAAAAACAATCTGTAGATAATACAGTTGCTCACAAAATCCAAGTAACTGTACTGATAAATCCTAAACACTAATAAGTGAAGTGAGTAGAAGTGAGTAGGTCAGCAAGAAATAATCTTATATAAAATTGCAACCAAAATGTTTTAATACTCCAAGCCAATAAGAAAAAAAAACTATGCAATTGAAGAGTAATCATAAAAAGTCAAGGTGAAAGAAGAAAAATACATCATTCTATTCCCATTCAATTAGGTGAAGTCTGACATTTCTAACTGTGTGGGGAAAATCAAAGCTTATAGCATGCTGGTCAGAAGATAAACTGGGATAAACACTTTAGAGAGCACTTTACTGATATATACTTTCCTCATGTATTTGCTGCTTCAATAACAAAATACCAAGATTTATAAAGAATAGAGGTTAATTTATAAAGAATAGAAGCTAATTTAGCTTACAGTCCTGGAGGCTGGCAAGCCCAAGAGAATAGGGCTTTGGCTTCCGATGTAGACTTCTACTGCTGTGTAGGAAATGTTGAGGGAGTGGGAGCAGGAGAAAGCAAAGAAGAGTCACCTCATGGTCATAGCAATTCATTCCCATGACAACCAGCTCAATTGCCTAAATAGTCATTAATTTATTCGTGGGGGAGGAACCCTCAAGACGTCAACAGTATGCCCCCTCCACACACTGCCACATTGGGACTAAAGGTTCTAATGCATGAGCAGGGCACATTCATACTGCAGCACATAGTAAAGCTAATGCGCTTAGTCCAATTCCCTGAAATTGTATTTCTAGGAACAGTTTCAGGAAACACTGACACTCATGGGCCTAGTAGAACATAAAGAATATTTTCTGAGTTATGAGTAATATGTTACTCATATGTTATGTTAATGAAAAAAATTGTTACCATTCTATTTTAGTGCTTCTCAGAGTGCATAACAGTGCTCCATAGTTTGACATCCACCTTCTGGGATATATGGACTTATTAGAGAGGGCTAATCAATTACTCCATTAAACATCATCTTTGGTTCAGCCACATTTCCTCATGTTCATATATAGTTTTGCTTTGTACCATGATTTTCTGGAGAAGAAAGTAATAGATACATATGCTTGTTGGGCAAGACTTCTATCCTGTGACTGACAAGTTATAAACAGTTTGCAGACAATATATTTGAGTAGCACTGAGTCCCATGACCATGTAAAAAGCAAAAATTGAAAAATAATAGTATCAAAATACTCTGAATTGACTTAAGAAGGAAGTGTAGTTGGAGAGGAATCAATAGGAGTGTTCTACCTGTGTGTAAGCCAAGAGCAGAGCTTTCTGGCAAATATAACAATGACACAAACTAATGAAATGTTGGCAATTATAAACAATACCAGTAAAACAATATTGCTTCCTACCTGACAGAATTCCACTCACCCTCTGCCACTCCACAGTCCCACCTGGATTTGCAGCTGGTGCAATGGAATCTCCTGGAAGACTTACAATGAACTACAAATATATTATATTATATTATATTATATTATATTATATTATATATTATATATAATACATGTGTATATCTATGTGTGTAAAAATATGAAAAAGATCACAATGATCTGTTCCCAGATGTTTGTTTCATGTTTTAAAATTATAGAATTTAACACCTACAGTTAATAACTTTTTGTCACTGGATAGTGATGAGGTAAATAAAGTAGGCAAGGTCTCAGAGGATGTTTCACCTGAGTTTACTATATATGACTCAAAACATGATTTGGAGCAAATGTGACAAGAGGAAGCAAGCATGCTGGAGATCCATTTCACACACACACACACACACACACCTAAATACAGTGCCCTGTTTCAAACATTTTATTCTATGACCGACATTTCTTTGTTGTTGTTTTACAAAAATTAATATTACATATAAATAAAAAGAAGATCAGTTCATGGCATCTGTATTCTTCTGTTTGGTAAAGTTATTAAGATTCTTCCCATTTTTGGGTAACGTAGCTATTTGATAATTATGGCTTTGACTCAAAGATATTTATTTAATAGGTTAATTATACATTTGAGATTTTTTATCAAAATTAACAAGCAGATAACTTCCTTACTATAACCACAATGTTACACCATGTCACATCTGGTAAGTTGACTTTTTTAAAAGCCAAAAAGAAACTCAATGAGAATGTAGAGAAAAGGGAATTGTTGTGGGAAATGAAAATTCATACCGCCAGAATAGAAGTTACTAAAATGAAAAATAGACTCACTGCATGATCTATGAAGCCCACTTTTGAGTTTATAACCAATGAAATTAAC
This sequence comes from Dolichotis patagonum, assembly GCA_004027295.1. NCBI lineage: Eukaryota > Metazoa > Chordata > Mammalia > Rodentia > Caviidae > Dolichotis > Dolichotis patagonum. Next base: position 24,785 of record PVJX010024983.1, on the reverse strand, counting down.
CAGAATGTCTTCATTCTCATTTCATTGCAGTATTATTTACAACAGTCAAGCCATGAGATTTACCTAAATATGTATTGTACACATGCATAGCTAAGAGCATATGTTATATACTTTCAATGAGATATGTATTCAACCTTAAAAAGAAAGGAAACTGTACTATTGCCAGAGAGAGAGAAAGAGAGAGAGAGAGAGAGAGAGAGAGAGAGAGAGAGATGGTCCTATAGAATGTTACTCTAAATGAAACATGTCAGACATCAATAATACTTGATGGTACTTTATTTATTTATTCATTCATTTATTTTCAGTATTGGAGACTGAATTTAGGGCCTTTGCACTGAGATACATCTCTATCCCCACTCCTTTTTTTTTTTCTTTTTTCTTTTTTTGGTTGGGAGGAGACAGGGTCTTACTAGGTCTAATTTTCACAGATTGGGTTTGAATTTGTGATCCTCTTGCCTAAGCCTCCTAGACTGCTGGGATTACAGCATGCACCACCATGCCCTTTTTTGCATGACACCATTCTCTCTTTAGAGGAAAAGAGAGTTAAAGTGGCTGTGCCAGAGGCATGGAAATGGGGAAATGTAAATGAACTTTTAGAATGTTTGGCTTATATAAGTCAAATAAGTCCTAGAAATACATTATACAACATATTAATTATTGTTAAAAAGTGCTGTATTATATACTAAAGAATTGGCTAAGGTGGTAGGTTTTCCATAAGTATTCTTTCATACATACAAAAACTTTAATAGCTGGGACTGGGGATTTAGCTCAGTGGCATAAGTGCCTGCCTGGCAAGCATGAGGTCATGAGTTCAATCTCTAGTACAAAAAAAAAACCCAAAAAACCTTAATAGTAATGTGTGAAAAGGACAAGAGGAAACTTTGAGAAGTAGTGAATATGCTTTGGCATAAATTGGAGTAAAGATTTCATGGGTGTATACTTACCTCGAAAATCATTAAACATGTATGGCTTCCTGCGTATCAATATTTCCTCACCAGCCAGCTGTCGTGGTGCATGCCTATAATCCCAGCTGTCAGGAGGGAGACTGATGTAGGGAAAGCAGTACAAATTCAAGGCCAACCCTGGCTACATAGTGAATGTAAGGCCAGCCTGAACTACATAAGACCTTGTCTGGAAAAAAAAAAAAAAAAAGGAAAATATTCCTTCACCAGAATAGGTTAAAATGATTAGTAAAAGTAAATTTAATCTTCTTAGGTATTGTTGATTAAATATTTTGCAACAATCATAGGCATAAATTTAGGATGAAATTTTCACTTACATGAAGATGTGAAGCATTTCTTTGAATGTCCAAAAACAAAGGTGATACTAAAATAGTTTTAGTAAGATGTAGTTTTAAGTACTAGAGGGAAAAAGTAGTAATATGTAAAGTTTCTTTTTAGAACATAGATACAATTGCAAGACATATGTTTTTTCTGAAGAAATAGTCATGATCTTATCCTGTTTCAAAAAACTCTATGATCTGATACTTTCCATTATTGTTTTATTTAAATCACATTCAATTAAAATCGGTAGATAGCAAAACTAGAGCTTTGTATTTTAATTAAGTATTATTAACTTTCCACATAATGAAATTGGCAGATGCTTGCTGTTTGAGGAGAATGATTAGGAATTAAAGCAACTGAGAAAAGCAATGAGGAATCAAACATAATATGAGGAATAAAAGCATTATATGACATCTATTATTAATCCATTGTTTTTCTAATACTGCACTTATAAACCTGAGTGCTGACATTAAAGCTAAACTAATAAAAATGAGCAGAGTAATTTCTTTTATAAGAAATGCAGTTTGGGAGATAATTTTTAATGAAAGAAGCTGTTTTTAAATTCTAAAAGTGATATAATGCCACCTTTATAAAGTTATTTCAATTTTCTGGATTTTAAGAATCCTCGGGGTACTGTTTTTAAAATATCATGTCTGTTCTTTTTGTTCTCTTCTATTAGATAAAAGGGACCTATTTGCAAAGGCAGGTAAAACAAAATAGAGCACTATCATTTGTTATTCAATAATACAGTTTAGACCTCAGTTTTTTGCAGAAATCTACCTAAGTTGATTATTTTGAGACTAGAATGCTATAATTTATCTGCTAACACTATCAGAATATTCTTACTATTAAAATACTAAAATTTTTATTGCTAAGTGCTAAGACAAGTTTTATTCTTTTTTTCCATGTTATAATTTCTAGCTGTGACATTTCCTAAAACTTCTCAGTCATATTTGTTCTGAAGTACCTTACTGCATATGGCCACATAAGACATGAATTGCCATTGCCATGTATTATATGCCTAAGAAAGATGAACATACATATTGTCAACATCGTGTATAATTGTAGAGTATGTTAGGTTCATTTATTATCATCCAAGTTATTTCTGATCCATATATTTAGTGTCAAAAGTCTAAAAACCACTCTCCTCTCTAAAACAAAGAACATCATTTCTTTGGGACTAATGTTAGAGGGAGAATGGAGCCCGTTTCAAAGAAACTGTCTTCCTTCCACTCAACTCCATTCCATCATGCTACTCCCAGGTAGCATGGGCTCCTCATTACCTACACACAGAGAATATCCCTCAGCAGGATTAGCGAGGAAAGGCTTAAAACGTCAATTCCCAGGATATTCCATAAAAATGAGTTTCACTCAAAATGCTATTAACAGGCTGGTAGTCATTTTCTGCAGCCTTAAGCTCACAAGCAACCAGGGAAATTAATATGGGTAGAGGGGATCCACCAAAGGACTCCTCAGGGAGCACAAGAACAATGAGAACATGGCAGCAGAAGATCATGAATGGAACACAATTGTAAAAATAACGATAATCATAAGAATAATATCTAACACATAGTGCTTAATTTGTGCCTGAAATAGTTTGACATGCCTTACATATGCTTTACATAAATTATTTCACCTTCCCAACAATTCTTTTAAGTCTAAAGTGTGATTATCCCCATTGTACAGGTGAGAAACTGAGTCACAGAAGAAATATTAACTTGCTAAAGGTCATGGTTTAGATGACCACTGCAGGGGAGGCCTATAAAACTAAAGGCCCGAGTTGTTAGGAATAAGATATAAATAAAACAATATTTTATTTTTCTATGCATGGGTATGAACTAATCAGTTTTTGATGTGTTTATGAATGGTGATGCTAACCAACTAGTGTATGATTTCTAACAAGATCAGTGATACTGTAATAACAGCATTGAGAAGACGCTGTGTGAAAGGTACTGTTTTTAAAGTGTATTTCATGTGTTATATAATTAAGTCTTTTGACAACTTAAAGTAGCAGTATCATAATCTTCCTTTTACATATGGAGAAACAGAGAAGCCAAGGTTAAATAACTTGTTCAAGGTCATGAAGAAAGTACAGGGTCTAAGATCTAAGCCCAGGTGCTCTGGCCCTAGAAATGTGGCACTGCTTCTGCTTGCTGCAGATTGCATGTGGTGGACACTGAAGTAAGAAGAGAAAAACCAATTTTTAATTGCATAACAGCAATAGTAGTTATTTATGTTTCTTTAATTACTGAAAAGGAAAAATACACAGTGTACACTAATTTTTGCCTTAATATTTTCTTGGTCAGTAACATAAAACTTTGGTCTTGAAAACTATCTTTATAGCTCAAAATCTAGCATTTGTGCAAGGGGATCCATGTGTCTCCCAAGTTCTTTGGGAGGTGTCAGGAACAGAGCATGATTTCCAGAGACAATTGACTCTAAATTTCTACTCCTATTCTAACATTGTCATCTATTGTATTTGGATCTTTACTTATTTTCTCTAACATGCATACCAGACTTTTCTGTTTGATTAATTCATATCAGCCCATTATCTTTTAGACCAGACACTAGATTTTCAGTGTGGACTTTGCAGGAAATGTAAGGCGGTAGGAGAATCACACCATAATAAGGAAAATGGTTCTGAACTGAAAAAGTTTGTTGTACTCTGTGAAAGCTTTAAAATCTCCTTCCTTCAAAACTATGAGCCTTTGGCCTCCTTACTTTCCCTCATCCTGTGCACTGTATTCATTTTGAAATACATTCCTATACTTGGACAGAGCAGCTTTGACAAATACTGCTCTGTTTCTTCTCCTGGATAGTAAAAGCAGATTTAATAATCTTTAAAAGTCATCCTATTTGTCTCTGACTCTTACCATTTCTCCCCTTCTATGTGTCTACAAAAAGAAAAGAATAGTATAGAAATATATCTTCCTAAATTTCAGAATTTTCATTGACTCTTTGCTGCTATTCATCTGTTATAAGGTAGAAACAGTTCTACCCAATTTCAGAATAACTAAGAGGTTTTACAAAATTCATTAAGATATTATTACATATAGAACATAGTTTGAGATGTGGTCAAACTACATGCTTCTTTGAAATATTGAAACATAGCAAGGTTTTATTTGTTGGCCTCATGTCAGTAAACAACTGTAAGTTCTGACCTCAGTCATTTTTAGATTTTCCAATTGGCAGAGATTGAGTAGGTTTAGCTTATCTATCATTGCTGACTGCTCTCTGAAATGTTTGTTGCTAAAGTACACAAGTTACATAACAAGCAGACACTATTTCATTAGCATGAGATAGCAAAATTTCATACAGCAAACCTAGCTTCATTATAGAATTTTCTAGACTTACCAAGATAGAAAATTACCTTTGGACATGATTATTCTGAAAAACTGACCACCTGATCCTCTCAGCATTAATTTCTGGTGCCATTTTTCTTCTTCTCCTTTGTCAGAGGGATTCCATTTCTCCCTTCATCTCCTTTGCATGTGAGTAAACAGCATACTCATAATTAACTTGATAAGTTGAAACAATCATTCGTTTTTGTCTACCTGATTTATTCTAGAACATTGTGATAAACAACATCTACTAATGTCTATGCTCTATTTTTATATTTATAAGAGCTTTAAGTTAGTTTTGTTTTGTAAGCATTTTTAAGTATAATGAGGAGTCCACAAGGGTGCATAATATCTTATATCAATTAGAAAAGATTTTGTTGCCTTTCATGATATTCACCTTAAATTCCATGTTTCTCATATGTATATTGACCTGTTCCATTTTATTTTGAGGTTTTTTTGCCTCTTATCATCCTTAATCTTTCAGTGATACTATTTTTAAGTTTTTATTTGATAAACTTCAAAACTAAAAACTCTAAATAAGTTTCATTAAGAATTGCTTTTTTTCTTTTTTTTTTTGTTTTTATCGGTGTTGGGGATCAACTCAGGACACACGCTTGCAAGGCAGGGCCTTATGCCTGCTGGGCTAACTGCCCACCCCGGAATCTCTTATTTTTTATTTTTCCCTTTTATCTTAATTAGTGTGTGTTCTGTAGTTTATTTTCTTTAATATTTACACATAATTATCTTTTTATTCAAATAACTTTGAACTTCCCCATAGGCAAAATGTGAAATGTGTAAGTATTCATTTTTTCTACACTTGTGAAAGTAAATTCTTGTTGGGGACATTGAAGCTGAACACACATGCAGGGCTGTGGCATGGCTAAGGCCTGGCTGAACTGAGAAAGAGGGGCAAGACAGGCCACCTGGACTCCTGGAGATTTTCTCCTAGGATAGTTCTACCTCAATAGCATTGTCTGTTGCTTGGAGGGGTCCTTGAACCTCTCCCAAGTTCCCTGTGTTTTCCATTCTAACCCCTTTCTTGTTTGAGTACTAAATAAATACAGGCCTCCCAGGGACACTGTCTCAGCTACCAGAGTTAAGAACTCTTCAGCTGCTTTTGGTCTTCCTGGAGCCCTAAAGATCATGACACTTGTCTCATTCATTTGGGCCTTTGTCATGCACTCCTTTGAGAGACTGATGATCTAGGCACAGACTCCAACCAATTCTTACCAATATAAACAGCGATTTTAAATCACAATTATTATTTTTTAATTATTTGATATGTACATCTACTTTAAGTGTTATTTTCTATTTATTTAACCTTGCTTCTATATAGAAACAATTATTTAGAAAATCTATACATTATTATTAATACTCACTGATAGTCTTGTGTTCTCAATGTTCTCATTCTTAGACTTTCTTATTCTTCCATTTCATCTTTTATCTTTGTATACTGAAGCCTAAACTTGAATGGAAAATCTTTTCATTTTTTGACTATCTGAAAATATATTTTTGATTTTCTATTCTCATAAAAAGCATTTTGCTGTATAATGATATGAGTACACTGTATAATATTTAAAGTATTGAATTATTTGGAAAAAAGTGAATTCACAATGTTTCATATTTCATAATGCTACATTTCATATATTTATAAGTCTGATGATGTCATTTTAAACAACAAAGAATAGGCTGAATTTTTCTCATAATCTATGGTATCAGTTTGAAATAATCTACTTGTTAAAAAATTAAATGTTTATATTTAAAGTTTATATAAATATATCTTTCATAAGTATTCACCAACTCTTCTAAGATTAATTTTGAGATTAAAATGAGCACTTTACTTTTGCATAGTATTTCACAGATTTAAAGCCATTTTTGTTTCCATTTCAGTTTTAGACCCAAGATTACCATTAAAATTACCGTCATGATTCCTGTATTCACTTTATAGATGGCCAAATAGTGTCAAAACAGGTAAATTCACTGTGTTCATAAACCTTTCAGGTACCAGAATGGGTGCTGTAATATTGGTTTTCTACCTCTATGTGCAGCGTTCTTTGAGAAGTATATTGTTTTTCTTTGCACTATCCAGATAAATGTTATCAACTGGTGGAAAGAACAGAGACTTCTTTTCTCATTAGTTCCGGAAACTCCAACATCAGTGTCTGCTTGAATTGGTTTCTGGTAGAATCTCCAGTGCCTTACAGATGGTTATCTTCTACCCATGTTCTCATATGTCCTTTCACTGAGGAAAGAGCAGGTCTGGATGTGTGGAAAGATACACATAAACCACTCACTTTTTCTTTTCTTATAAAGTCATCAATCCTGTTGGATTAAGATCTCATTTACATGACTTCATTTAACCATAATTGCCTCCTAATCTCCTTGTCTCCAAACATAGTCACATTGGGATTAAAATTTACATCTCAAGTTTGAGGAAACAAAATTCAATCTGTAGCACATACTCTAAAAAATCTGGTGAAAACCCTTTTAAAATTGTGATCCTCTTCCTTTACAAGGAATAATCCTACTTTGAGTTGACTCTTAAATCTTTGAGGAACAATATCTTTTGCAGTACTGATTTCAAATAAATATAATACATATACTGTTTCACTAATAATGACTATTACATATTGAGGAATTTTTTTCTGTTCTCTAAATAAATAACTTAAAGAAATTTAATGTTTGTTTCAAAGATTGCTGTAATTGTTAATAGCTTTATTTAGTTAATCAAACTTAAAGAATTTTAGGTTTAATTTTTTAAGAATCAAAATCCATTCTGAAAGTTGTTGAACAATGCACAGCATCTTGAGAGGTACTCAATGCATTTGAAAGAATCGTATATTACATTGACAGATTCCCCCCCATATTCATGTGTGATCAATGAAAAGTGTGTGCGGGGGGGGGGAGTGTGATTGAATAGAAGAGACAAAGACAATTATCACTATAATCTAGTGGGTTAGATAACAGTTTTTATTTTCATTGTTCTAATTATGTTTCATGTTATGAAAGTTAATGTTGCAAAAAATCATTTGAAAAATCATAAAAAGCATTCATACTAGTGTATCATCCAGTTAACTTGAAATAAAATAAAAACAGTGCTTTAGTAATGCCAAGGTACATTTTAGAAAGTTTTATTGTAAATACAAGTCTTTCCTGAATACTGTTGTCATTTATTCATGCAACAAGAAATATATGGTGATACTACAACTGTAAACCTATTCTTTCATGAGTCTGTAGTTAGTAGTATTTTGACCATAATTACTCACTGAAATAAAATTTTAAATACTGTAAAGCCAAATATTCTATAACAAATAAACATTAAAACTTCCAGTATGGAATCTTAAGTGTTTCTGGTGGTTTCTGTTTATTTTGCTGACAGTTTTCATTTATAATTCTATTACATGTGAATATAGTTTCCACTAAGTATAAAGGGAAAACTCAAAAATTAAAGAGGGTTTAACAATGTTGTTCTTATCCTGCTGGAATTCCTTTAACAATTCTTTCCTCCCTAAATTATAAAGTCTTTGAAAAACTGAAGTCTAGCTGATATTCTCTATGATTGATATGATGGGCAAAGAAATTGCCACTATCATCAATCTTCCATACTTCTATGAAGCTTATTAGGAGCAAAACTAAAGTGAATTTTCCCTCCAGTTTTCCCATGAGTAAAATGAGTCTCTCACTCTGAAGGCCTCCCTTTTATTCCATATTTAAATGCAACAACGGGCTTACCTTCCATACCCAGAGAGTGGTTCAGATTCTTCAGGGCTACAATCAGAGTTGCCTGCATTTGACTGAGTCTCTTTTGGTGACCTGTGAACAGGTTAGTACCCTACTGCTTAGGTTTTAGATTGCTACTATTAATTGATTGACTGATTGGTTGATTGGATGTATGTATGGATGGATGCATGCATGAATATTGAATATTTAGGAACAGCATGGACAATTATATAGGAATACCATCCCCACACTCATACCTGATCTTGCTCATCTATCAATCATATATTCATTTTTCATACCTATCCTCACATTCAACCCTTGTGCGAAACCCCATTTTGTAATGATTGCAAAATGATAGTTGGACAAATTCAGTCCTACCCACATGTGAGTTTGATTTAATCAGACTAGGTATAAACATTTTTTAAAAGCTACTTCTTAATGAGCTCCTACCATGTGTCAGGAATCTTATACATGACCTGCACCCTGGGGAGGAACCACAGAGAAGTTATAAATGTATATTTCACATAGAGGATTATAGAGAAAAGTTGAAGAGATTCTGTAATTTATTGAAATCCCGAATTTAAGGAAGTGGTTAAGTTGTTTGTGGGAAGCCTGAGTTCCTACTAAATCACATCCTCTTGTCCCAGTTGTCTCAAATCCTGTTTTGAGTCTAGGGAATCAACAGATGAGAATCTAGCTTAAAAAGGATAAAAAAAACTAATAAATTGATAACTGAATGACAATCTGCACACACCAAAGTGTTCGGTTTCTTTTTCATGAATTTGAAAACTTCCTGTCACTCCGATTTGTGAGTTGATATGTATTACCACATAAAGAGTAAAGAAAAGGATATTGTTGTAGTTAGGGATTGTGCGGAGAACAATTAGAATCAGGACATGGAATTTATAATATTGTTTATGATAATCACCCAGAGTTAACACAAGGAAGTGCAGGAAATCTATCCACAATACTAAAGACAAAAGATACTCAGCCAAGGGCCTGAATCCCACAGCAATGTTCTATATGAGTCCAGTTGAAAACCTAGAACCCATGACAATGCCCCCCCACGAGTCCAACTGGCGATCTAGAGCCCAGGAGAAGGACTCACACCAGTCTGTTTTATGGATCTTCACTGGCAAGGCCCAAAGGTCAGCAGTGGAAGCTAGAAAGTCTGTGCCAGAGGGGTGAAGGAGCTGTGCTGGTAGGTTAAGTGTTCTACGCTGGAGCCGAGAAGTCACGCTCATAATAAAGACCAGAACTGTCCTGAAAAACACCACAGCCATCCTCAGTGACACAGAGGCCCTGAGCTCCTCCAATGATAAGCAAGGTCGAGTACATGCCAGGAAGCCAGTGTGAGGAGTCCATCCTGGAGACCAAGCAGCACACGTCTTCCCCTCGGGAGCAAGGAAGCAATGCTTGATGTAAGGACCAGAGCTTCTCCAGGAGAATCAAGGGCTCAAACAGCAACACTTAGTGAAACCCACAATGCCTCAACGCCTCGATTCTCCTTCTCCAAGTCTCTATTTATGCTGGCAACTTTCCTCAGGTGAAACATCTACGCTTAGCACCATGGTGATTTAATTCTGCTGGCATTAAGTTGACCACCAGTGTCCAATCCATAACAGATATATTTCCATACTATAGCTAAATCTACTCCTTTTGTTAATATGTTTACATGGTTTGTCTCTTTCTCAATTCATAAGTTAGGACCACTAAACTTCTCTGAATCTGGTACACATACTGTGTTTATTCCTTGAACTATGCATGCCACATTATCATGTTCATTTGGCCCGTACAATAACTCATTTTGCAGCAGCTAGGAGATTTATAAGGTTTTGAGCATAAATTTTAAGTATTTGACATATCTTCTCTCAATTCATTCTCTAAAAAATGATCTTTTTAATTATTAAATATTTATATTTAGTCATTAACATGACAAATAAACTAACCTCAGGGGAATTAAATCCAAAATAATTTAGTAAAGGAATGAAATTAGGAACCAAATCTAGCTCTTCTTTAACAATCACATTCAGGAAACTTATATATCTAGCCACAGTTACCCAACCTTACCTCCTCTACCACCTACATTGTTTTTATTACAGCAATAAGAAAAAAAAAAAACTAATACTATAACACTGTATTGATTTTAGCTACTTAATTTTTGTTTTTAAATATTCACTTAAAAAGAAAATTCAACATCATAAGTAGTAATGTACCATATATTATGTTGAAAAAACCATATATATATATATATATATATATATATATATATATATAAAACCATAAATCTGCAAAAATAGGGCCAGGAATTTATCTCAGTGGTTTAAGTGCTTGCCTGACAAGCATGAGGTCATGAGTTCAATCCCCAGTACCAAAAAGAAAAAAAAAACTTTAAAAATAAATGCTAATTATTTATACATTGTTTATGGGAATGTAAAATGATATAGTCACTGTGATGACTCAAGTTGACATTTTTTATTAAAAATAAAAATGCACTTTACATACAACTCAGTACAAAACACATACAAAAAACATACAAAGAAACGTTTGTTCATAGCAGTTTTATTTTTAGTAATCAAAAATTGGAAAAAAATCCAACATCTTTCAGTGGGTAATGGTTAAACACAATTTTAATATATTCATATCTTGATGCTCTTTCAAATGTGGTTTGCCTACACCACAACTCTTGCTGGATCTTAATCTCCAATGTGGCAATCCTTGCAAGCATTGGGATCTTTCAGATGTGTGGCCTCAGGATGAATGTATGTGGGGTGATTAGGTCACTGTAGGTGCCATCACTAGAATCAATTACTGCCTGTCTTGCAAGAGTGAGTTAGAACTCCAAGGACTTATTGGCTGGCTTTCCGAGGTCACTGTTCCTCTCTGCCATGTTAACTACCCACATGTTTCTATCACGTGTCTCTATCTTCCATGTTGTGATAGAGCTGGGGGCTCTCACCAGATCCCAGCATTACCATCTGGACTTTCTAGCTGGCCAGAATCATGAGCCCAGTGACTGTCTTCTCTTTCTAAATGACCTCGTGTCATTATAGTATGTAATTATAGAGGTAGTATTGTGGTTTGTGTCTGCATGTCCTCCCAAAGCCTCATGCAGTCATGGAGGAGATGGCAGGGGATTTTCAGGGCAGCTGAATCCAGACTTTGTAATTGATTCATGGACCAGTGCTGAGTGTGAGTGCTACAACTGCCAAAGTGAAGGTAGCATACCAATATAAGGAATGGAAAGAGGCTTGCTCTCCTCTCTCTCTCTCGCTTTTGCTATCTTCTTCTATTATAAATAGTTGCCTCTCTGCCATGTGCCACCCTGCCTTGGAGCCAGTCAATTACAGACTGAAACCTCCTCAAACTGTGAGCTAAATAAACCTTGCCTCCTTTAACTTATGGGTGTTGTGTACTTTGTCTTAGCAAGGAGAAAGGTAACTAAAACAGATGGAAAGCAAATAAATGATTGTTAGGTATTAGAGTTTGAAGAAAGTGGAAGATAGGGAACAAAACTGATAGACAGCCTAGAAGCTATCAAGGGTAAAGTCAAAGAAATCCTGTGGTGATGGAAAAGTTCTGCTTATTGATTGTGGTAGCAGCTGCCTGAAGATAAACATGTGATAAATTTGAGTGTAACTAAGCAGGTAGACATATTTACAAGTGGGTGTGAGTGAAGCCAGTGAAACCTGAATACACTCTGATTCTTGTACACTGCATGGTGTTGATATTGAAAAACAGTTATACAAGATGATCGTGTTGGGAAGGCTGGATGCATATATCCAGAACCTTCCTAGGGTAATTTTCAAAATTTATGGTGAATTACTTTGAAATGAAAAGTTAAAACCTTTTCTATCAGTTTGTAACTTGAATCATTTTCTTTGCCTGTTAACCGTACTCTTCAGTGAACTGTTTATGCCAGGCCCTTTCTAGCCTGCCTTGTTGAACAGTATTTTCTAACATAGCTTCTGAATCTCCTATCAAAGCTTCCACCACTGAAGCATCCCTTTAATTTCTCTCTTCCAGCCAAACAAGTGCTTTTTTTTCTTCTCATTACATGTGATAAATGTCTCCAAAGTAGCAGTAACAGTGTTAAACAAACAAAACCTGGGTGTTTCCCCAAGCTCATTATTTTCTTTGACATTATTATAATTATCACACTACTAAATTTTTTAGTGTCATCTACTTAACTTTGATGAGACTTTTTAGAGTATTACTTATTAAATATATTACTTATATTTACTTATATAAGAGTATTACTTATTAAATATCAGTAGTTAAATATCAGTACAATTTTGCAAAACACAATTATGAGACTCCTATTCATTGAGAGCAAGTTTCTAAAAGTTTAATTCATCATTATGAAAAACTAAAGTTACTAGAACAGAACTCTATCACAAAATAAGTGATTGTGTGAGTGTACTCCCGCATACGTATGCACACATGAGTACAATAGGAATACTGTTGGAATAGCCAACCAAATAGCATTATCTGCTTTTTAATAATTTTAGCTATGAACATCCTTAATTAAAAACATTGAAGAATCATTTGATAAGGAAAATATTATAAGCCAATTCTATTATAGTTTCTTTTTTTCTCTTATAATTTTAGATGCTGGATTTACATATACAAACAAGACATGTAACATTATGTAACACAACAGATACTGGTAAAAAAGATTTAAACAAAAAGAAACAAGCAATGAATGAGTTAAATGCTTCTTTTAAACAGAGTTGTTATCCTATAAAAGCCAACTGTGTCCTCATCTATTTAGTATATAATTTTATGAGTTTAGGCAGTAATGATTCTGATAAAAGTAAATAAAAATAAATAACAATATGCAATACATTGATTTTCAAATCATTCCTGGTACTTAGTGAATTACATTCTTGAGAGGAAGTATTCTTGAACTTAATTATCCCTACAAAAAATAAAAACAGATTTCTTCCAGATAAGTGATAATATTATATATTTTTGCTTTTATTTATCTCATATGCTAAAATAGATTGAGTAGATCTGAAAAATATATGAAAACTGGAGAAAATTATTTTGCATCAGCTTATTACCTAAAGGCAATCAGTATTTACATTTTGGACTAAAGTCCCTTGTTATTTTTTTCTAAAAACAACTTTTAAAATTATTGTGAATCAAAATACATGTATATATACACACACATATACAAATACATATATATATATAGAGAGAGAGAGAGCATATTTTTATTTAATATAAACATTAATCTTAGGATATCACTTAAATTTTTCTTTTTTATTATTATTTTACTTTGTTCACACTTGAAAGTCAGTTTATATATTTACCTCACAGTCTCCCAGTAACCCTTGTAGGAAGGTTCTGATTTTGTATATACAAAAGTTGAGTTAAAAAACATTATGTAACAAGCCCAAGTTTAAAGCACTAGAAAACAATTTTGGACATCTGTTGTTTTGATCACCCATCATCCTTATGGTGAAAACGGAATACAGGAGTTTTTCTTGGGGAAGCATCTTTTTACCTCTGCTCTGGTGTTTACATGGTGTCCATGCTCCCTTGTCTTCTGGGTCATCAGATGCCCAGATGCAGACATTGAGCTGCTGGCTCCCATCTCCTCATGGTAACTGTTAGAGACAGTCACATGACCTGGGCAAAATCATTTCCTACCTTATTGACAAGTCTTGACTTCATTCCTTATTAATGATCCCAGTCCTTCTGTTTAAAACTTGTGGTTTCATCTACTGTCTTTAGCTCCCAACTTTCAGTGCGCCTTGGAGGATTTTGGATTTCGTTCAACTTTCCTTACGGCCAACCCCGAGGCCATTCATAAACACCTAACTTTAAATGAGAGCTTTGAGCATCTACTTACATCTTGACTAAACTTTTCTGTAAATAGTGCAAGCATCCTTTTTGATGTGAGGAGCTGATCAGTATGGCCAAAATTAACAGAACACAGAAAATAACAGACAAAGCTCAGCAAAATAAAACCCTGATTTGCACTAGAATAGACCACACGTGCACACATACAGCGTAATGTTGAAAGTTGTTGTCAGTTCTTTAATGAGGAAGGCATTACTAATTAACTTAGGAATATTACTGGAGAAATGATGTAATGTGATTATGTATGTACCAAACGTTGAATCTCATATTGTGCTAATTTCAAAGTTTAGTTTCAGTCATTCTTGTCAGGCTTAGTATTTAAAAAGACCAAGTTCATAAAGTATTTCCTGCATAGAAAAAACAGATCTGGCCAGAGTAGACTTATTATTATATAACAGGACTGTGACAACATATTGAACAAAAGTAAGAGGTGATGATATTCAGCCTGAAAAAAATAAAAAGGAATAGACTTACTAAGATTACAAGATACAATCTTTTTTCAAACTTGTATCCCTATTTTTTGGTGCTGAAGAATAAACAGGCTACATAAAAAGATGGCAAACTATGTGGAACAGAAATTTCTTAGAAGGTTCTATTGCGCATATAGCATCCATTGTCTTTCTGGATGGTCCTCAACCTGCCCGTGCGTATTCTCAGTAAGTGACAAGGCATCTTGTAAGATTGGTCTCTTGGGATTCTGTGTTGAATTTTTTCCTATGCTAGTTTGAATGATTGTTTGGAAAGTTGTGCTACTTCAGAAAATGTAATATTTTTAAATAAATGATACATTGTTCTTTATAGAGTATTAAACTATGCTTTTATAAATAAGAATATAATTTATAAGAAATAAGACACATCTGGAGAATGCCACAAGAAACAATGCAAAAGAAAAGTATGATCTCCTTTCTTTTATGATAGAACTTTTATCACACTAAGACAAAAGTTGTCATTTTATCACACTAAGAGAAAAGTGGTCATTTTTAAAACCCATTTATATAAATTAGCTCTTTAAGCTGATCGTTAAAAAAATTATAACCTACATGTTGTTACATCTTTAGCAAGATGGCTTCTGATTTTTCTTGCCCTACAAATCTGATCAAAATTCTAGTAAGTAACTAGAATATTTTTAAGTGCATAGCTTCAGTACCATTTTCCCCTTTGAGTCTGCCATTTCTTTATTTCCATTTTAAAGTTGAACCCCACGGAAAACCGAGTCTTTTGCTGAAGGGGTTAACATTTTCTTCTGCTAAAAAGTATGTATTTAATATGCAAGTATATTTGATGGACATTGACAGAGTCACAATAGGAATGGTCTTGCTTTATGTACCAGTTACAAGGTTTAATATCATTATACTGCATGCAATATTAGTTTTTATTAGTCACCATTAACAAGATGCTTTCTACTCGAATTCTCACTTACTCGTTCAGTGCAAAAATTATCTTTGTAAAGGAGAAAAACACATCTTCAAGTGTCAGCTATATTAAATTAAAGAACTGTTTACCCTTCCTAAGAAAAGCATATGTATCTAAATAGGCATCTTTTACCGTTTGCATAGTAGATTGGAAATTAGCATTTTTGTTCATTTTCCCATGTATGCACAGTGCCTGGAAGAGTAATACTCCATGCATATCAGATCAGCCAGCCTACAATTTTTGTGCAATATATTATTTGGCAATCTAAAATTTGTAATTTGCATGAAATTGCTTAATTAAAATACAGTCACTCAGGGTATTAATTTCTCTGTCTGGCAGTTCAATGTACTAAAGGCGGGCTACAGAAAATGTGAAATCCTGTCAGATGTAACAGTAAAATATTAACAAAAAATTCCACTTCTGGCAACAAAGTGACAGAGCGATAATGCTTTTGCCCCGATTCCAGGTTCAAATATGAGCTTAGGTTGACATTGAAACCGACTAGGAAATTCACAATAGCAACTCTGGCTTTTTGCCAAGAAATCTGCATGGTCCTTCTTGGTGAAACTCCTTTTGCTGCAACTTCTACATCTATGCTTCCTTCTACACGCAGTCATAGCCCTATGAAAGTGCTCTGAGACACAGAGACATACACAGGCGTCCCCCCTTTTTGTCTTTTTCTATAAACTTAAATTCATTACTATTTTCTTATAGCCTCTGCTTTTCAGTATTTGAAATCATCAGCAATCCTACTGATAAAATGATCCAATCAGTCCTTCCCAGTTGTCAAGACAACAGTTCATAATTGTACCCACTCTTTCAATTGAAGCCAGACATTTCATAAATAGATAATTCTCTAATTGATCCCGCCAATCCTCCTTTGCATACTGTGCCAAATAGGTAAACCCAAATCCTGTTGCCACTGCTGCAGCAACTTTTTCCAAAGGCGTGCGAATGAGCTTATTTACCATCTTTCAGAAAGACATTTTTAAATGCTGGTTTTATTTTCTATTAAAATAAACCTAGAATTTAAAAGGTAAATAGCACTTGGATTGCTTTTACGCTTCTCTACCTATGTATACACAATTGTATATGACGTTTTAAGTATAAAGTAGTAGCATATCATTATTTGATTTAATTTTTGACAGAAAGAGGAAGGTATGTTGCACATGCTTTCCTAAAGAATAATCTTGATAAAGTTGCATACAACGTGAAAGCTTGGGCACCCAGGAAAACCTTGGGAGAGCTCTCCACCCCTTGGGCATCAGGGAGGGGTGGGAGGGTTGGTAAGCCTGCTGGAAAGGAGAAAAGGAAGGAGGTGGAGATTCTGTAATCAGGGATTTCTAAGGCTTTGCATTTGCAAATTGCTTTCTTGTGTTTCTGAAATGAATTAAACATACAAGGTGCTGAGATCTGAGGCTTAGGAGGGAGCTATGCCAGGTATCTTCAAGAAGAAAAGGGGGACATTGTTGCAGGCAGCCCTGGCACTTTGAGTCAACCCGATCCTACAGCCACACAGGTCTATAGAAGGGATCCCACTTCCATAGAAGGCAGCTAGATAACAGCTACAAGAATCAATTGCTAACAAACTAATAGAAATTCAAATTCAAGCAATGTTCTTTGTTCCTTTCCTACATAGGCAGTCTACAGTTTATAT
>PVJX010024983.1:0-5000 GCA_004027295.1 Dolichotis patagonum | reverse complement strand
AGTCACTGTAATCAGAGCTTATCTTGAACTAGATTTTTTCCCCTATTCTTTAGCATTAACTTCATTCAAGTAAATACTATACGTGAGAAAGCTTGCATGTCATAAAGTCCCTTTTGATATCTAATTTTTATGTTGCCATGTCATTTGACATAATTTAGAATTTTCTTAGCGTATAATTTAAAATTCTAAAATTGAGCTGTTGAGATTTAAATCTTTCATCTGTAACATAAAAATTAAATATGACTAGAAAAATAATACCTCATAACACTGCTTATTACCATGTGACTCATCTAAAATAGTAGTATTGCTCATGAAAATAAGACAGGTTCCATTTTGCTTTTCAAAATATTCCATCACCAAGGGGTTAATATTTAATTATATAATTGAATAAAATGTAAAACCTATCCAAAATTACTAGTATCATAAAGCAATTAAATTCAATGAAATGTTAAGAGAAATTATATTTTTCTCGTGAAATTGCTTTTATTTACATTTATTATTGTTGTTTTCTCTTTGCAATCTATGGAATTCTCTAAATTCATATGAGCTTGTGGTTTCCAAGTACATTTCTAAGGAGTGTGAAAGTTCAAAATATATTCTTTCTTTCAGTCATGGAAGAAGAGAAATGGATTTGAAAAGCTTCATGTTTTCAACAGTGATCTTACTTTTCTCTGTAGTCATTATGAAGAAAAATATAACTAATCATTGTCTATTGAAAACACACACAACAGTTTAATCTGATTACAGTCACATAGTTGCTTTCTCATCTTTTGTCATCAAAAATTAGGCAAGTTTTTCTTCTTTGTATACTTCACTGATGAAATTCTTAAACAAGTATGCTATGTTTTCAGTTAGACTCCTGAAAACTCTCTTAAAACTTTTAAGTTTTAAGAATTGAATATCTAAAAGAAAAATTTGGGAAGGATAAAGAAGGGAAGGGTAAGCAGAAGAACAGAAAGAATTAAGATTTGTGTATGTACATGTACGAACTCCCCACAATGAATGTAATCAACCATATAATATTGTAAGCATGTGCTCATAAAAATAAAAAGGTAAAAATGAAAATAAATGCTCAAAGTATGCAGTGTGTGTGTGTGTGTGTTTGTCAGTGTGTGTGTATGCATGGATAAATACATTCTGTTTCTCCTGTGAATATTCTTAAATCTAGTAAACATTTCTTTTGCATATGGTAAAGTGGCTAAGATTGGAAAGTTTTCCTTTTATTTTAGATTTCAAGAGGAGTATGTTTGTACTATAGAATTTTTGGTTTTGGAAATTCCCGAACATTATTCCTCCTGCACTGGGCTGTATTGGGGGTCTAGGAAAGACCATGTGACTCTAAGCAAAGGACTTTAGTCCTCTGTGTCAGAGAAATCCTAATCAAAATCATTCATTGTCTTGTATTTTATTTTACTTCTTGCTCAGTTTCACTTACTCTTCATCACGAAAGACAGAAAGGTGGCTTAGTCATTTGGAAAGTGATGAGAGGTTTGATAGCTGTGGTCATATATCAGCAATGTCCTGTGATACTTACTCTGTTCATTTTTGATAGCTTCATTTTTATTGGCTACCATAGCATCACATTATAACTAAATATGTACATACAAAGTTGGCTCACTAGTCAAAGTTGCATTTCATTCTTACATATCTCTAGCAAATTTTCTAATAAGTAAAAGACATGCCATCCTTGTCCCACCTTGCAAATGGTGCCAGAGATGACGTCCATTTATTAGTCACACCCTGTAATAAGCACTGTATTCCCAGACCATAATAAAGGAATCTTGATAGAAGGAATATCTAGTGTCCAATTCATCCCACCAAATTATCAATTGAATGAATTTGTTAGCCAGACAGTACCAACTGAATATTGTGCATATATTTATTTTCAAAATGTGTATAATCACTAACTATATTGGGGTTCTCTAACCATCCATTTTCCCCTTATTTTCCAGATGCAATCCATCTCCATGCTTGTCTGCAAAAGTGGACTTTAGTCCTACAATGCCTGTGATCAAATTTTTGATCTATCACTGATAAGTAGTATGATCTCTCGTAAATGACCTTACCTCTCCAGTTTCCACATCCTACTCTAGGGCTTCTTCTGAAAATTAATTCAGTTCTAATACAGGAGGTACTTAAGACAGAACTTAAAACGGTAGCAACCAAGTGTGATTTACTTGCTTATCTTACCTATTCTTTTTGCTTGACTCTGTGGACTTTGTTCTTGGACTCCTTGCTTCTAATGCTGCTTGTTCCAAATAATCCTTCAGACAACTATTTGGTGAATGCAGTTATCTCTTCTTTTATTTGGCTAGAAAGCACTGCTAATCATCTCTCTTGCTGAAATCTTCTCCCTGATTTCTCACCCAAACTACGGGAAGTCACTGTGCCCTTGTCATATTGCACAAGTTCATGATAATTATCTTGAACTCAGCTTTCCATTATTTGTCCACTTGAATCACAGACAACCATACAGTAATTCCAGGGCTCTATATACTTTATCTCATCTCTATAACCGTATATTCCCTGTTTATGAGAACATTTATCAGTGGTAACTTCATACTTGAACACAATTAAAAAGTCTCTATGAAACTTCCTCTGATTCCTTCAATTCTGGCTTCCTGGCCTCAACCATAGCAGGACTCTTCTCAGTATATTTGATTTTTAGTTTATACAACTCCTAAAGTGAAGTTCTTGGGAGCAAGGTCAGTATATATACTATACATAATAGATTTCATTTTATGTTGAGTCCCTAAATGTATGGGTGAAAGTTATAGAAACAATTATTTTAAAAGGATAAAATTATACCTGCCTCCTTTTCCTAATGGTCAGCTTAATTATACCATTACTGCAAGTTAATCCAATGTTTGCTTTAGTTAAGGTAAGGTTTAAATCCTAGAAAGCAAAATCTTATAGAACCCAAAATTGTGTGCTATCAGGCTTGTCCAGAATAGTTCCTAAGAGGCAGCATAATATAGCATAGTGATTCTCTAAGTACAGTCTCTGGGCAAGTGAGATGAAAGTTGCTTTACAATGAAAATATTTTGTCTCTCTCCAGACATTCTGCATTAGTAATTCTAAGGGTGGGACCCAAAAATCTATGCTCCATTTAGCCCCCAAAGTGACTCAGACACATTTTCCACTTTGGGTATGCAGAGTAGCCTCCAAAGCCAGACTGTCCAGTGTGAATTACAGCTCAACCCATCAGTAAACAATAAAAGATTTCTTAAACTCTCTTTCTGTCTCAACTTTTTTCATTTATAAGAATAACAATAACTAGGGTTATTATAGTCAATAATTGAGTTAATACAAAAAAAGTACTTGTCACAGGGCATAATCAGGTAATGACAATAAATAGTAACTCATACAAAATCACTATCTTTAAAGTGCATTATTTATGGGACAAATATTTCCTAGTTTTGCAATTTCATACGCAGAATTTATTTTCAGGCTGATCTGCACAGCTACTGAGAAGTTTGGTGAGAAAAAGAGTCCTGGTTCATGGAGGGCCATTTTTATCTCCTTCATGCCAGCCCACAATTATATCTGAGCTTTTATCTTTTTGTTTGTTTTTGTTTTTTTTATCGGTACCAGGGATTGAACTCACGACTGCCTGCTTGCATGGCAGGCACTTATGCCGCTGAGCTAAATCCCCAGCCCCTATATCTGACCTTTTATAAGTCAAAGAAAGAAAAAAATATGTTCTATTTTCACTAATTGGCTCAAGGTCTAATAAATTTGCTTTTGATTTTTGCAAGGTGTCCTCATAGTTTACTAATTTTCTCTCTTTTCTGTAGTGATTATTTTCTTGATAAGTGACTGGTTATCAAAATAAATACATTACAGTAGAAGGCATTTCAAAAAGAAAGTAAAAAATAAACAATTATCTATGAAAATGTTTATGCTAGGAAACATTGGTATGGGCAGGCAATTTCAAAATATCAGTTTTCTAGAAGACAGGTTGCTCTGGTATTTTGTATGCAGTTACCTAGATTCCATGCATCTTCTCTCATCTTCCAAATATTTAGTAACATTTTCAATCTTTGTATTCATAAAGGAATAGCTTTACAGTGATGGAGTGATAAGTTTACACCTATAAGCTTTCCTAGAGGATGCTTAGAAGTATGTTTGCCTTCATTACTTGCTAGAAAATTGCAGCTACACATACTTGCGTAACTGTAATTTTTTCAGAGTGAGGGCCACTATTTTTCATTATATTATCTGCAAGAGAATAGAAAATACTTACCTGACACAAACACACATGTGTTTACACCAAATAGATCTATCTATCTCTGAGTTCTCTTAAATGCGTATATACATAAGAAATTGAACTAAAACCATTAGCTTTCCTGGAAAGGTATAAATAAAACAGGGCTCTTCTAGGACTAAAACAGTTCCAGTGATATGACAAGCTACCCATTAACTAGTAATATAAAATTTTGTATCAGAAAAAGTCATGTAAAGTAGTTCTCACCTTTCTGAGAAATGTTTATTATTCTTTATCACAAAAAAATTCACTGATGATTTAGCACATTGTAAGATTTGGCATGGAGAGGGTTAACATGGAGTTGTACTTCAGCTCTGGTATTTCAGTTATTTTGAATGCATTTTAATTAGGATATGAATGAAAATGAAAACCTTAAAAGAGGTAAATAATCTTAAGATTAATATTGTAAGGAAAGGAGAAAGGCTAAAGTGAAAACATTCTTTGAATAGCATGTATAGTTTTAGATATCCCCATGTGAAAAGGCAAAATAGAGAAAGTTTCAAAAATTCAAAATAATTAAGAGAAAAGATGACAGTAATTAATAAAGAAAACTTGCAGAATCGCACTGTATAGAACACAGTGAAGTAGGGCTTAAAGGTAGGGATGATAACTTACTGATTTTAAGGAATGTGAACAATGTAAAAAAAGGTTTATTTAAGAAATGTGAACAATGAGAAAAGAATGTGATTTTATAAAAATATTAGTGCAATGGGAATAATTAGGGTAGTAGGAA
>PVJX010024982.1:0-21268 GCA_004027295.1 Dolichotis patagonum | reverse complement strand
CGTTCACTGAGGCCTCTCTGCCACTGTTACTGAAATGCTCGTATTCTTGTTCTCTCTCTCTAAAATGTCCTTCAGTATTTTTTGTAGGGTTGGACTGGTGGTCACAAATTCTCCTAGTTCCTCTTTGTCATGGAAGCATCTTGTTTCTCCATTAATTTCTAGAGAGAGTTTTGCAGGATACACCAATCTGGGCTGGAGGTTGTTCTCCTTCAGCGCTTGAATTACTTCACTCCAAGCTCTTCTTGACCTGATGGTCTGTGTCAAGAAGTCTGCCGTGATTTTGATGGGTTTTCCTTTATAGGTGATCTGTTTCTTTTCTCTGATGGCTTTTAATATTCTGTTCTTACATTGAATTTCTGGGATCCTGATTATTATGTGTCTAGGTGGAGCTCTGTTTTGGTTGTAGGTGGCTGGAGTTCTGTATGCTTCATACATCTGCATATCATTTCCTTTTTCTATGTTTGGGAAATTTTCCTTAACAATTTCTGTGAATAGCCTTTGCAATTCCTCTGTTTTGACTCCTGCTTCTTCATTCACATGCTTTATTCTTAAGTTATAGATCCTCTTGTCATCCCCTAACCTTCCAATTGTTACTGCCTGCTCCCTGTTATTTTAAAGAGATCTTCCCTTTCATGATCACACATTGCAAGCCTGTGTTCAATTTTTGATAGTCTATCTTTGGTTTCTTTCAAGCAGTTTTGCCAGCTTTCTATCGAGTCTTTAGTTTCCTGATAATCTCTTTGAATCTGCTTCATGAGTTCTAGGGTTTTTTTGTATTCTTCATTAAACATTTCTCTCCTTTTGTGTTCCTCCATTCTTCTGTCTGTGTCTTCCTGAGGTGCCCAGCCTTTCTTTTATCAATCTACTTATCTCTTGTTTAATTTGAATTCATGTTTCAGTTTTGATCCCGCTTACGAGGTCCTGAAGATATCTCTTTATGTCCGCTAACGCTGTGTTTGATGTTGCATGTTTGCTGCCCTCAATCTCTTTTGTATTTACCTCCCCTTGATCAATATTCTCAGTGTTGGGGCGCTGGGGTTTTTTTCTTATTTCTCCCTCTCGTCATGTTTTTGGTTCCTTCCATACAAGTGTATAGTGCAATTCCCAGCCCCTTTTCTTGTTGATTAAAGTTCCTCTAGAGGGCGCAGGCTAGGAGCTTCTGCCCTCTGCCTTCCGCTATCAGAGATTGAAGTTCAAGCAAGGGCAGTGTGCGCTGGCTCCTCCCTTCCAGGCCAGTCAACCTTTGCAGGCCTTCACTGCGTCACTGTGCACCGAGCTCAGGGAATTAATTTGTAGCAACCCACTGGGTTCTGGCCAGGGGCACAGCCCAGTCCAAGCAGATTCCAGCAATCTGCTTGGAGAGGGGAGCAACCAACCGAAGCCACTTCCTTATGGAGTTAGGGCTGTCCTGCCCAAATCCAACATGTCGTCCAGTCAGCTGCCCCTTTCCCACAGGAGGGTCCCATTCCCATCACTCACTGCGTGTTGATTCCGGTCCCTGAGAACTGCTGGGCTCCCAGACCTCCAACTTCAGCATGGCTGCGGTGCGAATTCACAGTGCCTCTGGGTGGGCTGCATGCAGGGCCGGGTCCGGGCGAGCCGCGCACAGGGCTGTTCAGCTCCACGCTCCGGCCGCTCAAGCCAGTCGCTTCGGTGCGGATCGCTTGGTCAGGACGGGCAGGAATTCAAGCGGCTCTAGGAGGGCACCGTGCTCGCTAATCTTAGCTTCTCTAGTGATAGCCCCAGGACCTCATATTCGAGCGTTTTTTTTCACTTTAGTTTCTTCCTGGGTTGAGAGAGTCCATCTCTCTCTGTTTGGGTCTCTCCAGGGTGTTCTATTCTAGCATTTAAGTTGTCTCTCTCAGAGAGGGTCCCTCTCCTGCTACCTACTGGTTCACCATCTTTGGAAACTCCCCATTAACTTTTCTTTTACATAATTAAACTCCTTAAAGAACTGTCAACAGTACTTTCCAACTCCACTTCTTTACTTCCTACTAGTTCCTTGATCCACCACAGCCCCTACTCTGCTTTGTCAAAGCCCTAGGACAACATTATCAAATATATCCCATGGATCTGTTTAACGGCACATTCATATAGGGTGTAAAGCTCATTCCATGTGTTCTTTGCCAAATCTTCTTATACTACATCCATAAAAGCTGAGGTTCTTTAGGGTTTTTTTGCCCTAGGTCCTCTTCTTTCACTATAACTTGGGGTTTATAGATACGCATTTTTGTAAACTCTGGAATTATTTGTAAATTGCTATCAGCGTGTGTATTTTTCTGGAAAGAAAACACATCTTTCCTGAGAGAGCCTATAGTATAATGTATAAAACTCACAAAACTCTTCCTCTCAAAATATAAATTTTAAGAAGCACTTTCTCGTAAGTTCTCATAAGTTCTCTGTGCATAGTTCTGATACCTAACCTAACTCTTAGTTAGATTAGTTAGGTAGTTAGGTATTTTACTCTTAGTAAAATCTAACTCTTAGTTCCCTGCTAAAATTCATGTCCACAAAACTAAATACACTTAAAAAAAAAAAAAAAACACTAAATACACTTCCAAAATGTAATCACCATATTCTCTTTGCCCTCCAACCTGTTTTTTCCAGCTTATTATTATTTTTTTTTTTTAATCAGTACTGGGGATCAAACTCATGACCGTGCACTTGCAAGGCAGGCACTTTTGCCACTCAACTAAATTCCCAGCCCTCCAGTTTTTCTTTTAAAGGTCCTGCTTTCCATTCTACTGCCCAAATTAGAAACTTCATAGCCACCTTCACTAATCCAGTCCTGCTTCAATCTTTAGACAACTACCAATTCTATCTGTGAAAACATACTTGATCTGTCCCCTTCTCTCTGCAGCAGGCAAGTGAGTCAGTCAAAAATATTACAGGCAGTGAGATAGGGCTAGGTCCTCAATAGAGCCAGTGCTGACACCTGGTAACTGCAGGGAAGCTGACACCTCCTGCTGTGGACCAGGCCTCAAGACAAAAGACAATACAAATGCACCCATATCCTGATGATTGACACCCTAAATAGTTCCCATCCCCCTAGCAAAGAGTCACAGCTCCAAGAATGCCCACTGCTTGCTATGTAACTTGCTTTCCCATTTGTCCCTAATGTGATCAATTTTACCTGAACTATTGATCTTATTGGCTAACTATAGTAATGTCCCACCTTATGCCCATCTGCCTTGTGAGTTCGCAGTCTCCCCCTACCTTGAACCCATGGTTTTACTCTATAAAAGTCCCTGGAAAAGACAGAGCCCTGGGCACCCCACTCGGGACCCCCTTCTGTTTCTCTCCAGACAGGAGCTTTCTCTCAATAAAGATATTCCACTCTTCACCTCTGTTGTTCCTAAAATTCATTCTTCGATTTTAGAGAACACGAACTCGGACATAGTAGGTTGGGAGTTTCATTCTCCTAGATCGTCTCCACTACTAGTGCCACCACCTGAAACAGTTTTGCCCTAGAATAAATTACAGGACATTATGGCGGTGGAAGGCCAAATCGAGGATGTTTACTTCCTCCTTACCCTATTACAACTTCCTTTTTCCTTTCCCACTGTGGAAGAAAATTCCAATCAGCTCCTGGAGCGTCATCAATGCCCGCCCTAAGCACCACCCCCGGTCAAAGGTTACATAGGTCCCATATTCCATATTCCAGTCGAAGGAGACAGTCCAGCCACCATGGATTGTGTGCGCCTTCTCAAGTCTTCAACTCGATAAACGTGTTCATTTTGTACTTTTGCTTCTCTATTGCGCCAGAATAACCTAACACCACCTTAGGTCAGGGCACTATAAATTACGTCAAGATTATTACAACAGCTTTCTAACCAGTTCCCTGCTTCAAACCTCATTACCCCCCTCCCCGCCCACCTGCAACCCCAGTTTGCCATATTGGACCTGGAACAAGCTTTCTAAAAATCTGATTACAGCCTTATATCCAAAAAAGGTGCTGAACAAAGTCCTGTGTTCAAGTCCCAGTACAAACAACAACAAAACAAACAAACAAAAAAATGGGGTGGAGGCATGGTTTCACACACCTGCAATCTATTATTTTGTTACTAGCCTGTAATTCCAGTGCTCTTGGAGGCTTAGGCTACAAGACCGCAGACTGTTGTTCATTCTGGGAACTTAAGTGACTTTGCATTAAAAAAATTTTAAAAAGAGCTGACGATGTACCTCAGCACCCAAGGCAAAGGCCTTGGGTTCCAGCCTCATTTAAAAAACATAAAAGTGTTGGGGGTGGGCATGTCCCATCCATTCTTTTTTCCTCATTCTTTTTTGTTTACTTGTTTAGGTTTTTTGAGATGAGTTCTTTCTACATAGCCCAGATTGGCCTCAAACTCCAAGTCTTCCTGCCACAGCCTCCCAAGTGTTGGATTTACAAGCGCTTACCACAATACCCACATTTCTCCCATCTGTAAAGGTCTTCTGGCCCAAACAAATAATGGTTTTAATGCCCTGCAAGCCCTGCTTACTTCTCCAACCTCATTTTTCTCCACTACAATTCCCCTCCAAACCCCTAAGTCTAAGATTCGGCCATACTAAACTTTCTCAAAGGTACTCTCTCTTTCTCTCACTTGACCACAAACTCAAACATTCTTCCCCAGGCTTCTTCATCCACTTATCTGTTAAGTCTCAAAAGGGTAGGAAGCCACACAACAAAACACCACCAGCAAAGTGAAGACACAACCCACAAGATGGGAAAAAATCTTTACCAGCTACTTCTCAGGCAAAGGACTAACATCTAGAATATACAAAGAACTCAAAAAAAAACTAAACACCCCAAATCTAAAAATGGGCATCTGAAATGAATAGATGCTTCTCAAATTAAGTACAAATGGCAGCTGGCCGTGGTGAAGCATGCCTATGATCCCAGCACTCAAGAGGTTGAGGCAGGGGGATTTCCAAGAGTTCAAGGGCAGTCTGAGCTCCGTAGTGAGTTCAAGGCCAGCCTGAACTACATAGTCAGACTGTGTCTCAAAGAACAGAGAGAGAGAGAACAAATGGCAAATAAATACATGAAAAATGTTCAACATCACTGGTCATTCAAGAAATGCAAATTAGAACACTCCAGAAAGAATGGCTATCATCAAAAAATCAAGTTTAAAAAAGTATGAAAAGAAGGAAAAAATGGAAATAAAGCATTTGTAAATGGGGAGGGAAGGAGGGTTTGAAGGGCAAGTAGAAGAATAGGAAAAAAAAGAATCAAGTTATATCCTGTACAGGTACAAACTCTCTCTGATAAATGTTACCATTATGGATATCTAAAATGTACCAATAAAATCTGATTGAAGAAAAAAAAATCAGTAACAAATACTGATGGGGCCGTGAGAAAAAAGAACTTTTTTCCACTGTTGGTGGGAATGTAGACTGGTGCACCCACTGTGGAAATCAGTGTGGAGATTCCTCAAAAAACTAAAACTAGAGATTCCATTTGACCCAGCTATTCCCTTTCTTGGAATCTTCTCAAAAGAGTTAAAAGGGTTATACTATAGTGATATATGCACATCTGTGTCTGTAGCAGCAAAATTTGTAATAGCTAAATCTTAGAAATAACCCAAATGTCCATCAAAAGATGAGTGGAATGGCCCTGAAGCAAGGCCAGAAGATTGCTATAGCTGTTGGTTTCAAACAGGAGCCTAAAGAGAATTCTTTCTGTGGTCTGTTGGCCATTTCAGAACTTTGGAAATGGAATGGTCAATTCATCAGAAAGAAATAGCAGGTGAGTGTGGCACACTTTTGGCGGCCTGCAGGAGAGAGACCCTGGCACCTCGGGACCTGCACCATGAGGTTGACACCAGGTGCAGGGAGAACAAGGAGCTCCTCCCCTGTCTGGGGGGCAGCTGTGAGTGTGGCAGACTTTCGGCTGCCGAAGAAGAGAGACTCCGGTGCAAGGGACCCATACCATGTGGTTGACTTGGGGTGCCAGAAGAACAAGGCGCTCCCCTCCCCTCTCTGGGGGTGGCTGTCAGCCTGCCGGCGCGTGGGCTGAGAATCAAACTTCTCACATCGTCCCTGTCCCCCGTCCTGTGCCCCTCCTTAGCAAGTGGGAGCCAGTGAACTACACATCTTGTGAAAAGATTGGCTATGTTATTTAGTATGAGCTCCCCATATGCAAAGATATGGACAATCATTTGGAAGAAAACAAGAGACAATATGACAGATAGTGCAGATCTCTGGTTGTCTAGCTTTGAAATTTATGCTTTCTTATGTCCCATTCTGTTTTGTTGTGTTTAATTTTACCCCCTTTAAAATAAAATTTTTAAAAGAAGATGAGAGGATAAGATGTAGTTTTCATATACAATGGAGTACCACTCTGCCATAAAGAAGGATAAATCTGAATCATTTCTAGGTAAACAGATACACTTTGAGACCATACTTTTAAGTGAAATAAATCGGACACAAATGTTTAAATATCACATTGTTTCTCTTGTGTAAGACACTGAAAATGGATGACAGATATTGGGAAGTAGGAAATAAATGTTCAAAAGGGAAGTAGAACAAAGGGGGGAGGGAAGGAAAGGAAGGAGAAAGGAAACA
The DNA here is from genome assembly GCA_004027295.1 of Dolichotis patagonum. NCBI lineage: Eukaryota > Metazoa > Chordata > Mammalia > Rodentia > Caviidae > Dolichotis > Dolichotis patagonum. The sequence continues at coordinate 14,722 of PVJX010024982.1, read as the reverse complement.
AAGAATAGAAGGAAAAATGGAAACAAAGCTTTTATAAATAAGAAGGGGAAGAACTGAAAAGGAAGAGGAATGGGGAAAAAGAATCAAGATATATTATGTATAGGTACAAATTCCCTATGATGAATGTGATCATTATGTATATCAAAGCATACCAATAAGATTTTTTTTTAAAAAGGAAAGGAAGCATTTTAGAGTGTTTCCCTTAACCATTCCCCACTTGTATTTTCACAGAAGACTGTACTTATCAAAAAGCCCTTATCACATTTTATCATAATTGTTTAAGTCTATATAAATATGGAGTCCTATAACTATGGAGGTACTCCAGACAGTCAAATCATGTCTCCCTCATCTCTCTGTATTCCCAGTACCAACCACACATTGTACCTGACATCAACCAGTATTTGATGAATGAATGAATGAAACAGACTCCAAAATAATCTAATTTCACTTAAAAGAGGCTTCTTATACAACAGATAAATTACCAATCCTCATATAATCAATAAATTCTGACATGAAATTTTGCCATTTCTCTTTATTTAAAATATGTCTAAGATACGGTGTCTCAAACATAGTTAAATTTAGTACTATACCTTTATCATATTACGATCCTTCCCAAATTCCTTCAAAGCATCTCTCATTATGTTTATACTCCCAAAACTAGCTTGTTCTAGTTCTTCTATTTGCCTCTTCTGGAGAGAAACGGTCTGACATGATTAGAGAGTATTATAATAAACTAAGGTGAAAGGACCACTTCCCACGTTATTAATTCTTTCATTTAATAGTTCCTGAGCCCTCATTTCATTTTAGGTGCTATAACACATTCTGCAGGTACAAAGATAAATGGAACTGGGTGTGATCGTTAATTGTAATGTCAAACTGAATGAGAAACACCCGGCAGATTGGTTTAGCACAGCTCTAGGCATGTCGGATGACTGACTTACTCAAGAGGAAGACTCACCCTGGGTGGGGGTGGCACCAATCAACTGGCTTGTAGCCTGGGTAGAACAAAAAAGGAAAGAAGAAAAGTCTCGCCTCTGCTTCTTCAGAGGAGGTATAGTCTGTCATCACCTTTCGAGGTCTGTCTCCAGGCTTCCAGTGCAAACTCCTCAGCCTTCCAGGATAAATCCTTTGGCTTCCTGATAGTAACTCACAGAATTCTACAGTGAGGTCCAGGCTACGTTGACTGGATCCTTCAGATCTCCAGCATGCAGACGGCCCTTTTGCATTCTTCCACACCTGCGGTGGCCACTGTACACCTACCTTATAAATCCTTTACAATATATATATTGTGTTCCTCTAGTTAATCCTAACTGATATACGGGGCATGGTGGTATGCAACTGTAATCCCAGCACTTATGATGCTGAAGATGAGGACTGTAAATTCCAGGCCAACCTAGGCTACACTGAAAGACTTTATTTGCAATCAGTCAATCAATAAATAAGACATGGCCCTTTGCCCTCAGAGCTCACAGGTCAGGTATAACTCAAATATTGTGTCCAAATGCCTTCATTGTTTTTCTCAAAAAATATTTTAAATTTTACAAAAATCTCTTTGAGTATATTTCAATCAATGAAGCAATTGAAGAAAATCATTTGCAGAAGTACAACTGGCAATAAATATTAACCATCTTTAGTTAAATCAGTGATTTCTTTTAGTTGGAAAAGACATATCTACACGTAATATAGCATGTAATAGAGTAAATCTCAGCTTTAACAATAGAATGCTGTTTTCTTACTGAGTTATAATCACAGTGAATGGCTGCCTATGTTTCATGTGAATAAAGATCTCAACTGCTCAGTATGTTCTTGCCAAAAATTTCCCTTCCTCCTCAAGACTGGAGTTGCATTCCAACTACACTGCTGAATGGAATGAGACTGCTTGACAGAAAATGGGGTGGGGGACTTGCTTTGCCCTAGACAGACAGACAGACAGACACACACACACACACAAACACACACACTATAATACTGTTCCTACAACTCAAAAATTGTGGAGACTATTTTTCTTTCTTCTTCTTCTCCCTTCCTTTTTTTTTGGTACCAGGAATCAAACTCATGACTTCGTGCTTGCCAGGCAGGCACTCTGCCACTGTGCTAAATTCCCAGCTGTGTAGACTATTTCCACACAGAGTAAACTTCTCTGCATTTCTTTGAACTTAAGTAAAACTAAAGTCCAGGGTATCATTTCTATACAAATTTCAGGTAGATGGCCCAGTGATTTAAAAATAGCTAATTAATGTGTACCATTTTTGATTGTTGACACAAATAGCACAAATAGATCTTTCTGCTCTAAGAAACCACCTCTACCTCAATTCTCAAAATGAAGTGAAATTTAATTTCTATAGAAAACTTGTACATAGAATAATTTTGTATGTATGTGTTTTATTTATTGTTGCTTAAAATAGGAGTACTACACAAAGATTCACATTTAAGAGTACTGTTTCACATGACTGTAATGAGCAAAAATATCAGCTACAATCATTCATGACTAATGAAACTGCTCCTGACAAACAACATACCGCAATATTACAGACATCAAAAATCATGTAAACCATACTCATAAGTGAAATAAATCAAACTCACATGTGTAAATACCATATAGTCTCCCTAGTGTAAGAAATGGTAAGAGTACATAAGATACAAAAAACTCAATAAAGACAGTTGAAAGGACAAGAATCTGCTTAAAGGGGAAAAACAATATCTCAGGGAAAATGAAAATGAAAGAGGAGGGGAAAAGAAAAAATATCTAAAATTATATAAACACACAGGATATATATTATTTCCTGTAACTTGAGACTTTAAATACATAAAAGTCTTTCATTTATAAATTCAGTATAACTTAAGGACCTCCTATGCCAGTGGCGGCAAATCTATAGTACATGTGCCATATCCAGTTGTTTATTATCACTTAGTTCTAAAATGTTTGCCATCACCATCCTATGCTGCTTCCAAACCAAACATTATCCTGTCTATTGCTGGAGACTCAACCACCACCTCCTTTATTGAACAGCCTGATTCAAAGAGGTCCACTCACAGTTTATGGCTGAACAATAAACTGACAGTATACTAAACAAACCACATGATAATTCACTTTCTTCATCAGAATATCAGTAGAAAGAGACCTCATCATACTTGCAATGAAGCCTAAGCACTATTTTACACGTAGATAAAGATCTGTATCACTTTCTAGGCACATCTAACCAAGTTTCTCTTTCTCTTCAGATAGTACTGGGGATTAAACATCTACTACCACTGAGTTTCATCTGCAGCTTGATTCTTTTTTTCCAGAGGTACTAAGGATTGAACTCATGCCCTCTACGCTGATCTACATCCCCAATTCCTTATTATTTTTGCGACAGGGTCTTGCTAATTCACTAAGTTATCCAGCCTAGGCTCAAACTTGCCTCAGCCTCCCAGAAAGCTAGGATTACAGGTGCGTGCCACCCTGCCCAGTTTTGTTTTGGTGTTGTTATTTTTAGTGGTATGTACTGGGGTTTTGTTTTTTGAAACAAGGTCACAATTACTTCAATCATTCTCAGCCTCCCAAGTAGCTGTAATCACAGGTATATGGCACCACACCTACCTAGTATAAGCTACAAGCATCATGTAAGGGTGAAACACTTAAGAATCAGAATGCCTGTGTTTGAATCTGGTGCTACCATTTATTAATTTAAGATCCTGAAAACTACTTAGTATCACTTTGCTTCAGAGATCTTATTTGAAAACGAAGGTAAAATAAGGCTAGCAAGAGCCACCTCATCGTGTTGTTTTAAAGATTAAACAAGCTGAAACATATAAAGCAATCAGAACCATACCTAGTACACAGTAAGTACTTAATAATTATCAGCTATTATTACTCTTCCTCCTGATATTTCTATGAAATTAATTTACCAGCTTATAAATACCTTAAGCAAGAGCAAAAAATTAGTTTTCTCATAATCTGACAAAATTTGTCTTAGCACCTGTTGTCAAAGCAAATACTACAAAATGGATGACTTAAACGAATAAACATGTCTCAAGTTCTGAAGGCTGAGAAGTCCAGATCAGGTGTCAGCAGATTTAATGTCTAGTGAGAACTTTCTTCCTTGATTGCACACAGATACGTTCTTACTACATCCTTGCATGGTAGAGAAGGAAATCATCTCTCGTTTTGTTCTTATAGGGGCACCAATCCTATTCATGAGTGTTCCACTCACAAGCTCTAATTACATACCTCCCAAAGGCTCCATCTCCAAATACTTTACATGACATGGAATTAAGCTTCAAAACATGAATTTTAGGGGCCACATTCCCTGCATAGCAAAGCTTATGTGCTGAATAACTGGATAAGCTTTCAGTAAATGGTGATAAGTGAATCTCATTTGGTACATCTAGCCTCACTTCTTTCTCAATCTCACATTTCAACTGCTTACCACACATACTCTTTTTCTGACCCTTTTTTTCATTAGCACTTCAAATTCTATTTATGCTAAATGGAATTCATCTGTTTCCCTAGTAAACTAGCTCTTCTTCCTTATGACCTCTCTAGTTCTGTCAACTGCATGTTTCCAGCCATTCAGAAAACAAATGTCTCTTTTCCTCTTCTTAAACATCCTGAATCTAAAGCAGTGGCCATATTGTATTAGGTATCACATATCTCTGCCTATTTTCATTTCCCTAAAGTATTTTATAATGTGTCAAGTTATATAACATATACATATATATTATAGTTTGACACACATCTATAATAATGTGCCCAAAACCTCCATACATCTTGCTTGATTGCTACAAGCTTGTGAGTTAAGTTTTAACAATTATGGAAAAGAAAACTACAAGTAAAGAGTTTTGGTTCACCTCAACCTGTCACCTAGTAAATGAGTCAGGTAAAAAAGCAAATCCTTTTCCCTTTAGATCTCTCACTCAAAAAGTATCAAAAATTACAGCTCTTTCAGTGGCCTTTGGACTGGACAATCTCATCTTGATTTACCCCAAAATAAGTACAGGATTTCGACCTTTATCTTTACCTACAACATTCCTCCCCTTAAATGCTATTACTATTGACCTTCAAAATCTTACCCACATCAACTCTTTGTGACACCTTTTCTGACTTTTTTTCACAGTCTGATTTTCATTTTCCCCTTCCCATGAACTTCCAAAGTCATTTAATTCATTTTGTTTTGTATTCCTTTTCTTATTTTGCTTGCATTTCTTATGCATGTGATGGCTTGTCTTTCCTTCTAGCACATGAAGCTGTAAATTTCTAGGAAAGTCTTTTTTTTAGCTGTAAATTTCTAGAAAAAAGTTCTGACATTTTTGTAGCTCCTACAGTTTATTATATACTATCAAGCATAATATGCACTCAAATATTTGTTGACTCAATGAAAAGCTTAGGAAAATCCCTGACAAGGCATAAGGACGAGCAAACTAAAAGGAAAATAATAAATGAAACTCACTTTCCCAGTCCCTTGTCCTATTATGTTCATAGAAGAACAGCTTCCTCAACTATTTGTAAGTACTCCTCCGTAGGGGCCCAAATACCTTATGAGAGTCCTGTTTTTTGTTTTTTTGGTTTTTGTGCTGGGGGGGGGTTCAGTCTTTTTCAAGCATGCAGTACAGGCTAGCCTTGATCTTGCTTTGTAGTCCAGGCTGGTCTCCAATTCGACATGATCCTCCTGAGCCTCCCTAGTGCTCAGACTACAGGCATGTGCCACCAAACCCCGCCTGGAGTCTCTTCTTAATTACTGATCTCATTGAGCCTTCTCTCTTACATACAACAGAAATGCGTATCACTGCATAATGTTCTCCAATTGTATTAGGCTTGCTTCTACAATAGTGTAAATAAGGGTAAGCTTCCAAATGTTCAGCCTACCTCCAGACTCCAAAAACTATAGTCTTTCAAATATTGTACCTGATAATCTACTAATAAAGCAAAGTCCTCAAAATACCTAATTTTGCCAAGTGGGCTCCATTTGTAAATGCAGCTCATTAGAACATGAAACAAAAATACCAAGTATAAAAAGCACTATAATTGCTGGGTATAGTAGTACACACCTATAATCCCTGCCGGCCCAGGGGAGGCTGAGGCAAGAGAATCACTGTGAGTTCAAAGCTATCCCTGGCTACATAATGAGTTTAAAACCAGCCTGAATTATACAGCAGACCCTATCTCAAAAAGTAAAACAAACAAAAAAACCCTATAATTTAAATACTTGCTGGTTTAGCAAGGAATTACCAAATTTAACAAAAATTTTATTTTATTTTTAGACTTACAGAAAATTGGCAAAGATAGTATTCTCAAATACTCCAACCCTAGTTATTCTATCATCAGTATCTTATATTTGTATAACACATGTCACAATTAGTTAACCAATATTGATACATTATGTTACTAAAGTTTATGTTTTAAACAGATTTTCTGAGTTTTTACCTAATATCCTTACCTATTCCAAGGTCCCATCAAATGTACTATATTACAATATTGTCATGTCTCAGCTTTTTAAGGGACATTTTTCTAGGACTTGAACTCTTTATAGATTTACTATAGGAGGAAATGAGTAACTTGCTTCATTTGAAGGAACATAGGGTTTTTGAGGTTATTGTTGTACAGCTTTTTTTGTTGTTTTTGGGTGGGTTTTTTGGCAGTAGTGAGGATGGAACTCAACCTTGCACTTCCCAGGCAGGCGCTTATGCCACTGAGCTAAATCCCCAGCCCTGTTTTAGAGCTTTTTGACAATACTGTGTTGTAATTCATCTGAATAACCTATTAGCTAATCCACTGGTGTTCTTATCATTACCAATTCTAGTCTTAAATTTGTTAAAAGAGGGCTGAAAATGCCTTGAGTGCTGCTCTGCCTTAAAGTTTGTACCAAAATCTTGTTCTGAGTTTCTAAAATCTAATTATGAATGATTTTGCTTGCAGTTTTGGATTTTGATCTAGTCTGCTTTTGTAAGAAAGGCTTCTGTGATTGCTTGAAGAAGACACATGTCTTTTCTTTAGCTTTTATCAATGATACCTGTTCTGTATTAGAATCTCAGTCTGCTGTTTTGGAACCATCTTTGATCTCCTATTAGGTAAACTTGTACTCTGTAAGTTGTGAAGTTCTGGCAGGCCTAGGTATCTAAAAGTACTGCTCACAAAACTTTGGGTCCTCAGTAGGTTTGGCATTTTATGCATGCATTTCTCTGGCATCAGAGTTTAGGAAACAGACACATGAGCCCGACTTGGTGATGCACACTTATAATTCCAGCACCTGGGAGGTTGAGGCAGGAGGATTGTTATGAGTTCGAGGCCAGGCTGGGTCAACATACTGAGTTGAAGGACAGTTTGAACTATATCAGTGAGACCCTGTCTCAAAAAAACAAGAACAAAACACAAACAAATAAACAACAACAAAAGAAAAACCATTAAGTGATCTTTAACATCTACTCAGACCTCTACTGACCTGGTCATATTATTTTCCTTTCCTAATATTCTCAGGATACTGTTTATCTCTTCCATAGCACTTACCAAAGTATAGTGAAATGCCACACTAAAACTACCTCATCTCAAAAACAAAATCAATGTCTAAACCTCCTTTCTACTTCAGTGCCTGACACTATCAGATATGCAATAAATATTCCTTTGTGCTATGGATAATGATGTCAGTATGTTAGATTATCAGTACTTTAATGGTCTAAGACAGTTAGGTCTAAGACAAACCTTTTAGAGTTTTCAATAATACAAACAGCCTGCTGCAGCATGTGTGCCATAGGTTCACCACCACTGGTCCAAGAGGTCTATTTCTTAAGGAAGAAACAAAAAAATTAGCTACCATACAGACGAGAGGTTTACTATGTCCTAGGCATCATCTTTCATATAAACTGTGCTGTTAGTCTCACAACAATCTTATGATGTGAATATAGTTTCATTCATAAGAAAAATGAGACTCAAAACTTCAAAACTGGGCTGGGGATTTAGCTCAGCAGCATAAGCGCCTGTCTTGCAAGCGCAGGGTCGTGAGTTTGATACCTGGTACCAATAAAAAAAAAAAAAATTTAAACTTCAACACTACGAGGTGGGAAAAGATTAAAATTTAAATCTCTTGCTTCGTGACCCAAATTTTGCTGGGGATATAGCTCAGCGGTACAGTGCCTGTCTGGCAAGCAAGAGATCCTGAGTTTAATTCCCAGTACCAAACATTTAAAAGTTTTTAGAATCCAAATTTTTCCTATTGTATTGTAAACAATTTTATTTACATAATTTGAAGTACATTTTGCATGCTTACGATGTATAATTATTTATTTACTTATTTTTGGTCTTTAAGACAGGGTCTCACTATGCAGTTCAGGCTGGCCTTGAGCTCATACTGTAGTCCAGGCTGCTCTCAAACTTGCAATGATCCTCCAGTCTCAGCCTCCCAAGTGCTAGGATTGCAGGCGTGTGCTCTGATGCCTGGATAACAATTTTAAATATTCTATATATTATGAGAGACAGAGAGAGAGAGGCTACATATCACCATAACTGCTCTTTTGACTACATTCTACATTTTACAATTTACTCACGGTAAATTCCGCAGAAAATAGCTTCCTACATCTGCTATAACTTTGCCTCTTCCCAAAATATAATTATAAACTGTAGAGAGTATATACTAACTCTGAAACCGAGTTAAAGCAACTGTCACTATGCTAGATTTAGGGACAACTAGTACAGCGTAAGCCACAAGTTTCTAAAGAGATGAAATTTCCAAAAGAACCAAATGACATCTTGGGAAAGAATCTTGTAAACAGAGACTGATGTCCAAGGACAAAATCATGAAGATAACTTTTTACTAATACTATAATAGGAAGGCTAGAGAAAATGCTAGATAAATTAATGCTAAAAAAAAAGAGAGAGAGAACAATATGTAGAATTCTTAACATAGAATTTTAAGAATAACATAACAAAGAAGACAGAAAATCAGCATCAAGAAAACAAAAGCCAGGAAAACTCAATCACGGTAATAAAATGGTAAATTAACTTTCTAAAACCAAAGAATGTCTATTTAGAACTACAGAAGAGCCTAGAACACACACTAAGGAAGTGTCCTATGCGGGAAGAACTGTGACTGAAAATCTATAAAAAATTAATTTGGTGAACTGATTAAAACAGAAATGTTTATCCTATGATCTAGTCTGTTGGGCTACGAGAAGATACAACAAAACTTACAAAGACAACCCTAAGTGTTACTTGAATTTGAAAGAAGACCCAGGAAATCACAAAAACTAGTAACAAAAAATATTCCAAAGGAGCTATTTAACATTTTAGGCAAGTGTCAAGCTAAGAGATATAAAACTACCACTTGCTTTTTAATAGCACACAGTTTAAATCAGATATGCTTTCTCAATAGAACGATTAGCTGTAAACAGTATGACCTCAGTGAATAGAACAGTATTCCAAGGGGACAATGGAGATTAACCATCTGAGATGATTGGAGAAATAATCATCTGCCTCTGGCCCTAGAAGGTGAAGCACAAAGTTAATACAGATAAAATGGTCAGTGAAAATCCTGAAAGAGATTGTTATGTTTTTCATAGGAAGGTTTCAAAGTCTTTTTGCTACCAAGTAGAAAATCATTTCATTTTAAAGATTATCAGCCATTTGAAAATTTCTAAAAATATACAATCCTGCTTGAATCAAATGCCACAAAAGAAAAGGAGTCAGTTACTCTGCACATGTACAAAGGGCTTACCTGCCAAACACAAGAAGCTAGTTTCTGTCACTACACCCAAACTAGTACAACAGGTTAGGTGTCTGTAGTAAAGGGAGAGAGACTTTGTTAATATTGTCAAACCTAACTATATTGTAGGGAGTGGCATGATAGCCTCACTGCTGCAGCCCCATCCCGCCCTCCTGTGGGCATTTGGTGCGTCTGCCTACATTGCCCATGATCCTCTCTGCCTGGCTGGACATGACTGCGACCTATCCGGTCTCTCCACAACATCTCTGCCTGATGAGGACAATTTCCTGTCCTCACCCTATATAAACCATGTTCACTTCCTCAATACACGAGACTTGATTGGAACTGCTCAACTTGTCTCTGTCTCTCTTTCCTCTTGCCCTGCGCCCCATCCCCGTTCCCTCTCCAGGTGAGACCCACGGACTGATCCGCGGGCCAGATCACTATATATTTTTTTTTCTTCTTTTTTCTTTTGAGACAGGGCTTCACTATGTTCAGGCTGGCCTTGAACTCATGTGGTAGCCCAGGCTGGCTTCAAACTTACTGTGATCCTCCTGCCTCAGCCTCCAACAATTGTATATTTAAAAGCTCTAGGACACCTATGTTGTGGTGGAAGGAGAGAACACAAATGATGAGACATCCATAGTTTTAAAACTTAGCAGGCAGGTTTTATAAATGTTCTAGAAATCCAGGCCAGTTTGTCTCATTACCTGAACTGATGATGAAAAGGACTTTGCTAAAGGCTTTCTTTTGTGTGATTGGGAAGAGCTTAACAACAAATACCTAAGGACCCTGCTTTCACCAACACTTAATCAGCTCATAGGTGTCCCTAAAAAGTAACTAGAAGTCAAATGAAATAGTGAGGCAAAGATATGTAAGCCAGAAAGTCTCTTGTTAGTTTTATCACCTACTGTACACCCACACCTTGAGGAAGAGCAATTTCATGAGAGTACTGGGGAAAGCCCAAGTTGGTGCATAAACGAAAGGTGAAAATATAGATGGAAATGATAGTAGATTACTCTTTTCTAAAAGTCTGAATTGAAAAACTGAATGCATCAGTTAAAGGACATGTGCTAATTTAGGATTCTTAAAGATGAGAGACATGAATATTTAAGTTCTGAGAGGAAAAGTGTACTTGATAAGAAAAATTTCCAGAGCCAGATAAACAACCTGACAGATGAGGAACACATCTTGACCAGTCTTTGAAAACCAACCCAGCTCCTATGATCTGCTCTTTGAAAGCACTAAATGCAACTAACAACCTTCCTCAAAAAATAAGTAAATAAGTAATCATGGAACAAAACAAAAACCCTCAAAACATCCTAAATTCTACTTCTGCCCTTACATTCACACTTTATTACATAAGAAATATCTACATAATACATTTACTGAATGTTTACTACTTCTTGGGCACTGTGCTAAGTACTATATAGATTAGCTCATTAAATTCTTTAAATATTATTCTCACTTTATAAAAAGAGTATTAAAGATTAGAGAAGATCAGCACTTTACTGCTTATCATCTATTAACAAGTTACTCTAAGCCTCACTTAATACATGAGAAAAAGGCAAAGTTTTTAATCTTTGTTTAACTTAGCATATAAATCACAAATTCCTCCATTAATGCAGATGTCTGAAGCTAGACTTGCTGAAGTGTCCTATGTAATCCATACCATGTGGCTAATAACTGACTATGGCCAGACATGGTAGTGCACATCTGTAATGGCTGATGCAGGAGGATCATTGTGAGTTTGAGGCCAGCCTGGGCTATACAGTGAGTCCAGACCAGCAAGACCCTGTCTCGAAAAAAAACAAAACAAAACGAAGACCCCATCTCAAAAACAAAACAAAACGCAACAAAACTGATTATGCTCCAAGATACTACTGACTTCAGCTCTCCCAGGGAATCTGCTGATTAAATCAAATGACTTTCTAATTGTCTTATACTCAGGTAGCTGTGAGAAAGCGAATTGGAGGGCAGGGGTTCTTTTAATTCAAAACACATACTTGACCTAAAACCTGAATCTAAAAGAAATTTGAAACACTTCTCTAACCAGTACTGTTTTAACTGAAGGGGAAAATGACACAAAAAGTAACAATTTAAGACAAAAACAAAACCAAAAAACAAATATTCAAAGGCCTCTGTCAAGGGACCTAAACAGTTTAGGAAGACACAATAAGAGGGACCTAAACAATTTAGGACCTAAGGGACCTAACAATTTAGGGGCCTAAAGGGCCTAAACAATGTAGGAAGACACACTTTAAAAGATGGGAATAAAACATGTCTAGGTTCAAATTCCAACTCCTCTAACATTTATTTAGCTAGGAGCCTTTGGACAAACTATAAAACTCCTCTAAGATCAGTGCTTTCCAATGATGACATCTGTACTCACTTTGAAGATTAACCTAAGATCTAAGAATTTCTGCTTTGAAGATTAACCTAAGATCTAAGTAAAGAATTTTTTAAAATATGACAATACACACACGAGGCTAAAGGTGTGAGTAGCAGAGCATTTGCTCAGCACACAAGAAAATAAAATAAAATGTTTATTACTCACAATACGTTTTCACATTTTGGATCTGGTCATTTGTAAACAAGAATCCTAATACAGACCGTCTCAGAAGAAAAAATACACAGGACTTTTCATAGAATTCTAGCTTCCAACCTGGGCAATCTGCCGTTTAGGTTTATTGTTCCAGGACTTTCTTCTTTTTCTTTCCCTTTACAGAAAAGGATACAAAAATTCTTGTACTCCTCATTCATAATATGCTCCTTCATTTTTCTGAGCATATCCCTTCAGTAGCTTCCTAGAAGACATGAGTAGAAATAATTTTTGGAGATATGGCATGCTCCAAAATGCTTTTACTCTGCTTTCACACTTATTCAAGCATATGATTGCATTCTAAGCTAAACAGCACCTTCCCTCAGGATTCTGAACGCTTTGTTCTACCATTTTCTCACTCTTGGCACTGCTGCTGAGAAGCTGGTGCTATTTCTAGCTCTTAATGTGAAAGTGAAAAGTTCAATACCTGAATGGCTGTGACCCTTCCTTTTCTACTTGGCAACTGATGACCTTCGTTATAGAATGTCTGGCAAGGTGACCTGGCTGTTTCACTGATAAGATGTCAAAATTCAGTGTCTTCTCTGCAGTTGTCCAATATTTTGCATAACAGACTTGTTCATACAACTCAAAGATACAAATGGCTGCCAGTGTTCCTGGAGCTGAGCAGAGCAAAATGATGTACCCAGTCCTCTCATTTTCAGGCAGACATTTCTCTCCCACTTCCACAATGCCAGGTAACCCTGCCCATCTACAGCCAGTTTCTCCAGATGATTAAGATTTTAACTTATTGCAAGGGTGGAGGAAAAAGTAATCTACGTTGCCTGAGTTAGTATTAAACACCTGAACTCAAGTGATCCTTATTTCCAAGCCTCCCAAATAGTTGGGATTACAAGATGGGCCACCATGCCTGGCTTTGCTCTTATAAATTTGTGCTAATTTTAATTCTTTTATCTGACTGAATGGGGTTCTGGGAAAAAGAAATAAACACATTTTCTTAATCTCGCACGCTGAAAAGAAAACACAGTTCTTGAATGATTTTTATCTGGTGCTAATATGTATCCTGGGTACAGGCAGTAAAGAGGGGTGGGTTTACAGGGTTTTAGATCTACTTTAATAAGAACACAGAACTTGGTAAGAGACTATATTCAATTTCAGAACGAGAAAATAAATCTTAAGTTGACAAACACCACAAACATTGTATCCAGAAATCCAGTATTTTTATTATGCCAAGTTTGTCATTTGTTTTACTAAAATAAGTTATATAACATAAAATCCACCGTTTGAAACTACAATTCAGTGGTTTTTATTATATTCACAATGCTGTAGAACCGTCACCACTATCTAACTCCAGAACACTTCCATCACCCCAAAAAGAAATTCTGTACATATTAATAATCACTCTCCCTCCTCTTGTTCCCTGGTAACTACAAACCTTTCTGTCTCAATGAATGTTCCAAATCTTTTTTTTTTTTTCCTGGTACCAGGGATTGAACTCAACCTTGACTTCAATCTCGCATTTACCGGTCAAGCACTTGAATCACTGAGCTAAATCCTCAACCCTGAATGTGCCAAATCTTTAAGTCAACATAATGTTTCTGAGGCTCACCATGCTGTAGAATGTATCAGTACTTTAAACTATAACTGAATAATATTCCATTATTTAGATATGCCACAATTTTTATTCATCCATTCATCAATTGTTTTCATTCCATTATTTCAGCTGTTAGTAAAGCTACAATGTACAAGTGTAAACATAACTTTAATACCTGGGAACGGAATTCTCAGTTATATAATTAACTCTACATTTAACTTTTTGAAGAACTACCAAACTGTTTACGACTGTGACTCAATCATTTTACAATCCCACCAACAATGTAGAAGGGCTCTAATATCTCCATATTCATAAAAATGCTCATATTCTCCCTTTTCAGTACTGGGGATTAAACCAACATTCCCAGCCTGCCCACACCTTTTTTCCTCCTTGAAGCAGGGTCTCACTAGGTCAATACAGAGTGTTGGGATTACAGGCAACGCACCCACCACCCCCATACTCATTTTTGATTATAGACTTTCTAGTGGGTGTGAGGTGATCTTGTGATTTTGATTTGCACTACCTTAGAGATTGATGATATTTGGCATCTTTTCATGTGTTAACTGGCCACTGACAACTTCTTTAGAGAAATGGCTATTCAAATCTTTTTTTTTTTTTTTTAAAGACACAAGGTCCTACAGCCAGGTAAGCTCAGTGGTGTAAGCACCTGCCTGCCAAGTGCAAGGTTGTGAGTTCAATCCCTGGTATGGGGCGGGGGTGGGGGGTGGGGCGTGAACTATGCCAGGCATGGTATGGTGGCTCACACCTGTAATCCCAGCACTAGGGAAGCTAAGGCAGCAGGATCCTTGCGAGTTCGAGACCAGCCTGGGCTACAAAGTAAGCTCAAGGCCTGCCCGAACTACACAGAGAGACCCTGTCTCAAAAAGACAAAAA